>JAPFFP010081547.1:0-45840 GCA_026153255.1 Solanum medicagineum | reverse complement strand
CTGAGGAAGAGAAGGAGAAAGAAGGGGAAAGGGAAAGGGGTCACCATTGATGAGAGAAGAAGAAGAAAAGAGGATCGAGGGAAGGGTTTGCTGAAGGAGAAGGGGAAAGGGAAAGGGAAAGGGAATAAGAGTAAATTAGGGGTGCGTGGGTCTCACGAGCCCGTATAAATTTAAACTTTTTTTTAAGAAAATAATGGTGCCAAATTCTTTAACATAAAAACAAAGCTCGATTATTAATTTGACACCATGGAGGGTAAAAATTGGGTGTCAACACATATGCCGAGCAAATAGAGGAGGAAAAGTTGAGGAACAAAAGGGGGCAAGAGGCCAAGAAGACCCGTTTTGGGGGTAAGTTCCAAAGAGGCGGCCGATTCCATCAATGCCAAGAGCCTTCTCATGCTACTAATAGGATGTTTGCCAATGATCTCCCTAGGCCTCAAGGTGTTGGTTGTGTGGCTCCCATTGATGTGTGTCCTACGTGTGGGAAAAGCCATAGGGGCCCGTGTTTGAAGGGTTCTAATGCATACTTTGATTTTAGGGAGCTTGGTCACAAAGGGTGGATGGTGCAAGAAACTGTGGCAAAGGCCGAGGTGCAAATATGGTTCTATTGGGTCCTCAAGGTGGTCCCCAAGGCATAATCAGTTTTATGCTCTACATGGAAGGTAAGGAGTTGGTGAGGTTCCCGATGTTGTTACCGGTATATTCAAATTCTTTGACTTTGATGTACATACTTTGATTGTCCCAGGTGCCACTCTTTCCTTTATTACCCTTTTTGTTGCTGAAAAGTTCCATGTTGACCCCGAGTTGTTGTATGAGTCATATGAAGTGTCTGCTAGTGTTGCTTCCACTACTATTTCTAGGAAAGTTTATAGAAGTTGTCCTATTTGCATTTGCATAAGTTGTTGCCTTATGAACTTGTTGAATTAGACATGGTTGATTTTGATGTCATTCTTGGGATGGATTGATTGCATTTCTACTATGCTTCTACTGATTGTAGAACCCGTAGGGTCAAATAACAATTTCCAATTTAACTCGTCCTTGAGTGGGAAAGTCAAGATGTGGTGGTCAAGGGTAGATTCATCTTTTGCATTAAAGAACAAAAGTTGATCAGGAAGGGGTGCTTGTTTCATCTTGTAAGGGTTAAAGATGTAGAGTCTAAAGTCCCTTTCATAGAGTTGGTTCCAGTTGTGAATGAGTTTCTTGATGTCTTCCCAAATGACCTTCCTGGTGTTCCTCCCAAAAGGGAAATAGATTTTGGCATAGACCTCCTCCCCGATACTCAACCTATATCCATGCCCCCTTACCGTATGGCCCCAGCGGAGTTGAAGGAGTTAAAGGAACAATTGAAAGATTTGTTGGAGGAGGGATTTATTAGACCTAGCTAATAACCTTGGGGTACTCCGGTATTATTTGTGAATAAGAAGGATGGTTCCCTTAGAATATGCATTGACTATCGCCAACTCAATAATGTCACCATCAAGAATAAGTATCCTCTTCCAAGAGTTGATGACTTGTTTGACTAATTGCAAGGGGCTAGTTTTTTCTCTAATATTGATCTTCGATCCGAGTATCATCAAGTGAGGGTGAGGGAGTGTGATATTCCCAAGACGGCCTTCCAAACTAGATATGGGCATTATGAGTTTGTGGTGATGTCTTTTGGGTTGATCAATGCACCAACTATCTTTATGGACCTACTAAATAGGATCTTCAAACCCTACCTTGATTCCTTTGTTGTAGTCTTCATTGATGATATTTTGATCTATTCACATAGTAGAGAGGTGGATATGGGTTATTGAGGGTTGTGTTGCAAAGGTTGAGGGAGGATAAATTGTATGCTAAGAATGAAAAGTGTGAATTTTTGTTGAAGGAGGTTGCATTCTTGGGTCATGTGGTGTCGGGGGATGGTATTAAGGTAGATCTTAAGAAGACCGATGTGATTAGTAATTGGCCTAGACCTTTGACCCCATTGGGTATTAGGAGTTTCTTGGGCCTAGCGAGTTATTAAGAAGGTTTGTGTATGGTTTCTCCTCCATTGCTTCCCCTATTAAAAAATTGACTCAAAAGAAGGTTATGTTTATGTGGACCGATATGTGTCAGTGGTGCTACCAAACATTGAAAGACAAGTTTGTGTCCGCTCCTATATTGTCACTACTGAATCGGCGTGAGGGATTTGTGGTGTATTGTGATGCTTCCCGGGTTTGTTTAGGTTGCGTGTTGAATCAAGATGGTAAAGTCATAGCCTATGCTTCTAGAAAACTCAAGGTACATGAAAGGAACTACCCTACCCATGATCAAGAGTTAGCTGCCGTTGTGTTTGCATTAAAGTTTTGGCATCACTACTTGTATGGGGTGCATGTTGATGTGTTCACCGATCATAACAGCCTTCACTATGTCTTCACTCAAGTGATCTTAACTTGAGAGAAAGAATATGGTTAGGACTTCTTAAAGACTATGAATATGAGTGTGCATTATGATCCAGGTAATGAATATATTATAGCGGATGCTTTGAGTAAGGTGTCAATGGGTAGCATAGCTCATACTAATAGTGGTGATAAGGAAATAACTAGGGAGGTTCATCAATTGGCTAGATTGGGGGTTAGGTTGAAGAGGTTGGTGATGATGGTGTTGTTGTTGATGGCTTTAAGTCTTCATAGGTTGATGAGGTGATAAAAAAAATAAGATCTTGACTCCTCCTTTCTTGAATTGAAGGCCTTGGTGAAAGAGGAGAAAAAGTAGAGATTTTCTCCTAAGGGGGAGATGGTGCCCTTAGGTACCAAGGTAGATTGTGTGTGCCTTGTGTTGATGGTTTGAGGGAGAAAATCGTTGATGAGGCCCATAATTCTTCTTATTCTATCCACCCTGGTTCCACCAAAATGTATAGATACTTGAGGGATGTGTATTGGTGGGAGGGCATAAAGAGGGACATTGCCAAATTTGTTTCCAGTTGCCATAGTTGTCAACATGTAAAAGCCGAACGTCAAAGGTCCGGTGGGATAACCCAAGACATAGATATTCCTATTTGGAAGTGGGTGGTGATTAACATGGACTTTGTAGTTAAGTTGCCCAAGACTAGGAAGGGTTTTGATTCTATATGAGTTGTAGTTGATAAGATGTCAAAATCGGCTCACTTTCTACCGGTTAAGACTACATATGGGGATGAAGAGTATGAAAGGTTGTAAATCCATGAGTTATTGAGGTTACTTGGGGTTCCTTTGTCCATCATAAAGGATCGTGGTGCACAATTCACTTCAAAATTTTTGAGGTCTTTTCAAAGGTGTCTTGGTACAAAAGTTTGCCTTAATACGACCTTCCACCCTCAAACGGATGGCCAAGCCAAAAGAACCATTCAAACAATTGAGGATATTCTTAGGGCTTGTGTATTTGATCTTAAGGGTAGTTGGGATGATCATCTTCCATTGAATGAGTTTTCCCACAACAATCTCATTTTGAGGCTCTTTATAGTAGACATTGTATATCACCAGTTGGTTGGTTTGAAGTTGGAGAGGTGGCTTTATTGGAACCGGATCTGGTTAGGGAGGCTCTTGAGAAGGTTAGCATGATTAGGGAAAGGTTTAAAACTTTCCAAAGTCGTCAAAACTCCTTTGCCTATTTGAGAAGAAGAGACCTTCAATTCAAAGTGGATGATTGGGTCTATTAGAAAGTTTCTCCAATGAAAGGTATGGTCCGTTTTAGTAAAAGAGGGAAGGCGAGTCCAAGGTATGTTGGTCCTTATGAGGTGATAAAGAGGGTAGGCAAGGTAGCTTATGACTTGATGTTGCCTAGTGAAATGAATTTGGTTCGTCTGGAGTTCCACGTCTCTATGTTGTGAAAATGTGTTGGTGATCCTAATGTTATTGTTCCTATTAACGTTGTGAGTGTTTTTGAAGATAACTTGACTTATGAGGAGGTTTCAGTTCAGATTTTGGATCGGCAAGTTAAATGATTGAGCAACAAGGAGGTGGAATACGTTAAGGTCCATTGGAGGAACCAACAACTCGAAAGTGCTACGTGGGAGGCCAAAGTGGACAAGCAAAAGCGGTATCCTTATCTTTTCCACTCAACTCAATCCTAAGTAGTAATTCTAAGTCCCCTATATGATTTTGAGTCTTGTATTTCAGCCCCTATAACATTTATATGCATTCATGTTTAAGTTGCCAAGTTTATGATGATTTTACACTTATGTTGAGATTTTGAAAATGGTGTTTTAAATGTAATGTTGCATTTTTTTTGGATTTGATTTGTTTATGATCACTGTTGTCCTGTGCGTCTCTTTTACATTCGAGGATTAATGTTCTCAAGGGGAAGATATTGAAATGACCCCAGAAAGTGCCCAAAAATGTGCCTCGGAATCCCCAGAATTTTAAATTCCATATATCTAAAACTCCGTGCGCGATATCATAAATCCAACTTCATATTCTTGTTTAGGGGTCAAAATTAGGGGAAAAAGGGTCTAATCCCGATTTAAGAGCACACAAATAGCAATTTAAATTTTCTAAAAATTGCTTATCCAGCATCTATCCATGATGGTACCGCGATGCGCCTCCATCACAGACATGTGTTAATTCAGTCTCTGCGATAGGTCCACGACGCGGACTTGTGTAGTTTCTTCCAAATTATTTTTCTGTGCGGTCCAAGATTTTTGGACCTTGGGCCTAAACAACAACAACAACAACATTACCCCGATGCCTCAAAGGCTCCCGCCCATTGCAGGGTAAGGGGGGGTTAGATGTACGCAGCCTGACCCCTATGTTTAAAAACATAGGGCGACTGTTTCCAGATAACCCATGATGAGCATCGAAAGTTACATTGACTGACTGCTACTTCACAATTGAAAGAAGCGCGGACAGTTTAAAGAGCCATTATGCTTTATTCCATCATACCCCAAAGCCAAAAAATAGTGAATCTTGGGCCTAAGTGTTCCAAAATTTGTTTTTACCTTTACTTAGCCATAGTTCACCCTCTTATGATCCTAAACATTCCCCAATAATCTCTCAAACACTCATCCATATTTTTCACTTCTAAATTCAAGTCTCAAAACCCTCAGCCGGAATTAAGGATTTTTTTCAAGCTTCAAGCCTCCATTTTCAATTTTCATTAAGAGCTTCTTCAAAGCTAATGTATGTAGGTTTTATCCATTGTGTCTTTCCACCCATGGTTCCCAAATCATCTTTTTACTCAATTTGCATGATTTAAAGTTGATTTTACTAATGGGTTTACTAGTATGAACATGTCTATGAACTATGTTAAAGCTATGTAAGCTTGTGACTGTTTTGCTATGTTTTTAGCTATAAATCTTGGATCTATTGTAAGATTTGATGAGGGGTTTTAATGTATATTGCTTGAGGGTATTGCAAGGTGTTTATTAATGGTTTTACAATATGTTTGCTTCATTATTTCATCTCTATATTTCATGGTTTTATACTATTTCACAACCGCCAAGTGTTTGATAAAATGTCCGGTTATGGTTTCTTGAGGAAATGAAGGCCCAAAGCATGAGATATGATATGACAGATGTTGTGATGATGAAAGGAGCTTATGTATATGATATATCCTATATAAAGTGTTGCATTAGACCATGCCCAATATGGGGGGACTATGAATCTGGACAACCTAGATAAGGGTTCGTACTTGTCAACCTAGTGAGGGGTTTGTACTTCGCCACCCCATTCAACCTAGATAGGGGTTTGTACTCATTAACCTAGTAAGGGGTTTGTAACGCACCCCCTATGTGATGGGGTGGCATCATCACCAACCCACCAAGGGGTTTGTACCTTGGAAAGCTGGCTTGGTCTCTTCTACACATATAATATCCTATATGAGCATGAGTTACTTAAGCATGTTTTACTTATGCATTTATCATACATGCCATATTGTTATATATGACTATTGCCTATTGTTATACATTTTGATTATGATGCCTATCTCTTGTTGCATTGCATCCTACATACTTAGTACATTTAAATGTACTAATGCATACTCTTTCATACATAATATAACCATGTAGGAACCGGAGTCTAAGTTGATCACCGTCCTCCTCCACATGGCTAGATCGGTACTACTTAAGCTTGTTGATGACGACTCCACTTCGGGGACCTTAGTCTATGTTTCTCTTATAATGTATTAATATAATCTTCTTTATGTTCTACTTTGAGTATGAGGGTGAGCCCAGTTTCTTTGTCTTGGCCCCCACTCTTATCTAAGTATTAGAGGTGTTTATTGGACATGTTATGAATCTATAATATGAGCTTTGACTCTTTGTCTCTTAATTATGATGCTATGCAAGCTTTCCCCTTAGCCCCTTTGCCCCTATTCTTATTCTTTATATCTTTTATATGCTTCCGCGACCAATGATGTGTAATGATAAGTTAAGAGGCTTGTTTATTGTTCCATCGGGTTCCCTATTCGCCATGCGACATCTAGGCCCTAGGCTTGGGTCGTGACAAAATACTAGATTCATGAGACCTATAGACATAGCCGGTGCATTAGCCAAACCCAAAGACACTACCACAAATTCAAAATATCGGAAGAGACATAAAGAACTCATTAACCACCGGAATTGACTCAGTAGGAGGGACCTTAGGCCCAACATCCCTACTCATACAAGTTGATGAATGCTATCCTTAGAGATCAATTGGTCCTTAAGAAAAGAAATGGACCTACCCCTTCATTACTAGGCATCGACGAGTTTATTAAGGAATTGGAATCTAACTCTACGGTCCTACAATCAACGAAGACATAACATGCATGTAACTTATCCACCCCAAGTATAATATCAAAATTTACCACATCTAATTCAATAAAGTCATAAGGCAAGACCTAAAGCAATATAAACATGAAACAATTTCTATATGCCTCTATAGCAACAATAGACTCACCAACAGGGGTAGTCACAAAAAAGGTTCACATAACAATTCGGGACACACTTGAAGCTCACTAGCAACAAAAGAACTAATGAAAGAAATAATGGCACACAGACCCATCAATGCATACATATCTATGTCAAAGGAAACTTCAACATACCGGTTGTACCATCGGGCGCCTCATCCTCTCCTTGCCTCCCTTGAAGAGCATAAAATCTATTGTGCCGTAGAGCACCACCTTGATGAACTTCCCTTCCTTCTTGTCCCAAATTAACACCTTGGCCTTGAAGACCATCATCTCTCTCTTCTGGTTGAGCATGAGGATAAACATTTACTTTGTGCCCAATTTCACCACAACTGAAGCAAGCATTCGAGTTCTTCAAACATGGGCCACCATGGCCTTTCCCACACTTTCGGCACCTACTCTTTGCCACCGCTTCATCATGTCCTTGCAATCTTTGATTTGGCCCACTACTATTGGCAAACCCCTTGTTGGAAGCATTGAATGACTCTTGGCCTAGGAATTTTTGGCTCTGAGAAAACCAACCACCCTTGGAAATTTGAAACCCACCTTCAAAATGTGCCTTCTTGGCCTCACCAATAGTTCTCTTTCTAAGCTTTTCACCCTCCAATTGTTCGGGAAAAGTCATAACACGGGATAAGTCCGTATCACTTATCATAATGGCCGCATGACACACCTCATTAACCAAGTCGGACAACCTCATCACAAATTTATTCAACATAGACCTTGGCTCGGCCACCAATTGTGGTGCATAGTTGGAGAGTTGATTGAACTTGAGGGCATACTCCCTCACACTCATAGACCCTTACTTTAGATTCATAAATTCCATAATTTTGGCCTTCCTTAACTCAAGGGGATATAAATGGTTGAGAAATGCCACCTTAAACTCTTCCCAAAGGATGACATTGTTGTTCCCCTTCTCCCCATTCCATTGGGTAAACCATATTTGAGCCACCTCCATGAGTTGGTAGGCCACCAACTCTGCCTTATCCTCCGATTTGACCCCCACAATAGCAAAGATATTATATACCTCATCAATAAATTCTTGAGAGTTCTTATCCACTTTAGACCCATGGAACTTCGGTGGGTCCATCCTAGTAAAAGCCTCTCACCATTGAAGCGGTGTGGAAGCATGAGGATCTTGGGCCCCTTGGTTGATTTAATTACTCATGGCATGAGCTAACATGGTAATGACATCCCGAAATTCTTAATGAGCCATTCCTCTATCTTGAGAAGCTTGTGAAGAGGGAGGAGTCAGTTGCTCATCGGATGTACGGGGTCTTCTTTATCTTGGAATTAGCATGATATAGAATAGCAAAGAACATTTGTTAGGGGAAAACCTTATCTGATCTTCTATAGCATGACACAAACAATGAATAAAGGAAACATTTCCTAAAACGCCTCATAGCCTCCCATTCATAAATGTGGCGCCCTTCACAACCATGAATAAGACTCTAATTGACACGGTGTCTTGGATTACGACGACCATTAACAACCTAGTGCTCTACTAAAAATTTTGTTGTGACCCTAAACTAGGGCCTAGATGTGAAATGGTGAATGAGGAACCAGAAGGAACCCCGAACAAGACTCTTAGCATATCATACACACATCCTTGGTTGCGAAAGCATAATAAGAGGCACATAAAAAGGGAAAAAAGAACTAAGGGAAGTCTTTGACGTCAAAAAACATAAGGATTCAAATTTATAGCATAGATACATCATCATATTCCAACAACACCTCTAAACTTGGAATGGAGTGGGGGTGAAGACACTTTCCGGGCTCACCCTTTTAGTGTCAAATATCAACATAGAGAAGTCTTAGAAGTACCAAGAGAAAGTAGATAGTTCTAGAACTTGAGGACTCACCAAGGTTATCTTCAAGATGTCAAACTAGCCACATGGAAGAGGATAGTCAAATGGAGCTCTGGTCCCTATATGGTTACATCATGTAGGCATATAGTGTGCATAAGTATGTTTGAATATACTAAGTATGAATGATGCAATACCATAAGAGATAGGCAACATAATTAAAATGCGTAATTATAAGCAGTGGATAAGCATAATAACAATATGGCATGCATGATCAATGCTTGAAGTAAAACATTCTTGTAAATCTTTCAAATCGCATAGAACATAGTACATAAGTGCGGGAAGAGATCTCAACCGACATAGAATAAAACCAAGTGAGCTACAACTTGGAATCCTAATGATTACCCCTCACTGGTAAAGAGGTGTTCTATTTGCCAAGTCAAACCATACTTCAAACTTATAGGAACATGACCCAATTTTGTATGAAGTAACCTTTCTTACGGGAACATGACCCAATTTTAGAAAAGATTTCCTTAAGAACTTCACCTTACGAGAACAAGACCCAATTTCGGGAAGAACCTCAAAAGAAAGTGTACTAAATGGATCCACTAGTATAGCAAGGGTAAAACATCATCCTATGGTGACACATAGTTCTAAGATGGAGAGCATTCTCTCAATCCATCGATGCTAAATCTAATCCCACAGAATATATAAAATAACCATAGCGTTACTAACTTGTAAGAAACATGGAAACATGACATGAGTAGATCTAAAACATCTTTGCCCTCTAATGGTGAGCTTAACTTTAAATATAACGATATATCAACATCAAACATTACCCTTGCATTAACATCATCATCAAAGGCTCACAAGAGGTAAAATTTTTCAAAATTGGGTTTAACTTCATACTTGCATACACATAGATGATTTCAAAAATTCATAACACATTTGATAGCCCATATTCATCATAAATTTACTAGACTCATAAATAATGCAATAGATCATAAATAACTTGAAAACCCTTGAAAAGGCATTTCATCAAACACTCGTTGGGTGTGCAATACTAGTTCAAAATCATGCAATTCAAGAGTGAAATCATGTAAGAAAACTTAATGCAAATCAACCACCTACACTTTGCAACACCATCATACAAGATACATTGAAACCCTTCATCAAATCTCATAATACATCATAAATTCATAGCTTAAAATATGCATAAACAGTCAATATTTTATGAAACCCCAACATTTTTACCGTTTAAGTATGTTTTGAGCTATGAATTTACGTTCTATGATGAGTTTTGATGAGGAGTTTCAATGTATCTTGCATGAGGACGCTACAAAGTGTTCGTGGGTTGGTTTACATTTAGTTTTCTCACATGATTTCACTCTTAAATTGTAAGATTTTGAACTAGCATTACACACCCACTAAGTGTTTGATAAAATGTCTGGTTATGGATTATTGAGTTATTGATGATCTATTTCATGGCCTTTGTCACGACCCAAGCCTAGGGCCTAGACGTGACACGGCAAATGGGGAGTTTGAAGGAACCCCAAACAAGCCTCTTAACTTGTCATTACACATCATTGGTCGCGGAAGCATATAAAAATATTAAAGAGCAAGAATAGAGGCAAAGGGGCTAGGGGAAAAGCTTGTACAATATCATAGTCAAGAGACAAGAGTCAAACTCATATCATAGAATACATAACATGTCCAACAACCACCTCTACTATATAGATTAAAGCGGGGGCCAAGACAAAGGAATCGGGCTCACCCTCATAGTGAAATAGAACATAACAAAGAGTGTTACATAATAAGAGAGCATAGACTAAAGTCCCCGAAGTGGAGTACTCACCAACTAACTGGGGTAGCACCAAACTAGCCACATGGAGGAGGATGATCAACTTGGGCTCCGGTTCGTACATGGTGATTGTGTTAGTATGTTTAAATGTACTAAGTATGTAGGATGCTATGCAACAATAGATAGGCATCATAATCAAAATGCATAATATTAAGTATTAGGCAAAATATAACAGTATGGTATGTATCATCAATGCTTCAGTAAATCATGCTTAAGTAACTCATGTTTATATAGGATATCATATATGTAGAAGACACAAAGCTAGATTTTCAAGGTACAAATCCTTGGTGGTTGTGTGGTACAAATCCCTCACATGGTTGATGATAATCACACCTTATCAAAACAATGGAGATGTACAAACCCCTCACATGGTTGATGAGTACAAACCCCTACCTTGGTTACCTAGATTCTTATCCCCCCAGATCGGGTAAGGTCTAATGCAACACTTTATATATAGTATATTATATATATAAGCTCATTTCATCCTCATATAGTCATTCATATCATATCTCATGCTTTGGACCTTCAACTCCTCAAGAACTTACATCCTTACATTTTATCAAACACTTAGAGGGTGTGTAATGCTAGTATAAAACCATGAAATATAGAGATGAAATCATGTAAGAAAATCCATTGTAAAACCATCAATAAAAATATTGCAACACCGTCAAGTAATATTCATCAAAACCCCTCATCAAATCTTACAATATGTCCAAGATTTATAGCACAAAACATAGCAAAACAGTCATAACTTTATATAGCTTTAAGATAGTGTGCAGTGAGTTTCATAATATACAAGACCCATTTATAAATCAACTTTAAATCATGCAATTTGTGTAAAAGGAATCTTGGGTATCATCGGTGAAAGCAATCCATGAAAGAAACCCACATACCTTAACTTAGAGATGAACTTGGTATAGATTGGAGACGAAGACTTGAAGCTTGAAGAAGAATCTTAAAGGAGAATCTTAGCTTGGGATGAGGGTTTGGGACATGAACTTTGGGAGTGAAAATATGTCTAAGTGTTTGAGTGAGTATTAGTAAATGTTTAGGATGATATGAGGGTGAAATAATGCTAAGTATGGATAAAAACACGTTTGGGAACACTTAGGTCCACGACTTAAATGTCCTGGACTAAACTAAAAAAAACATTCCCCAAAATAGGCAGAGGCGCGTCGGGGTGGCGACGCAAAAAGCTCACTAGAATTTGCACCATGGGGTTTTTGAATTTTGATACCGTTGCTCTAAAATCGGGGTTAGGCCTTTTCCCCCTAATTTGATCCCCTGAACAAGAATATGAATTTGGATTTTCAAAATAGCAAATGGATTTTGAGATTTATGGAATTTAAAATTCTTGGCATTCTGAGGCTGGACCGACTTTCCTTGGGCTTTCAGTTCCATCCCGTGATCATCAATCTCCTTCAGGCCTAGTACACACTATCTTGTATTTTGGGGATATGTGAATGTGACAGTATAAGTAGGGTCAGTCGGCCGGTGAGGAGCAGTCTCCTCATGCTGGGCCTGTGTTACTTCAGTAGAGTCTGCCTCAGAATGTGAAAGGCCATCCTCTAACTCTTCTTCATTACCTTCCTCTTCAGACTAGGTGGGACTAGTGACTTTCATAGGTGTTAGGGTGGCGTGGTATCGCGTCTGAGACACATTTTCCGCTGGGTCTAACTGGACTCTGTGGACTTCCAGAGATCCCTCAGATTGCTCATCCCCCGATGTGTCATCCCTCAATCGTCGGCCCAAAAGTTTAGTAGCTTCTTTTCTAGCCTTGGGAGCCATATAACCTGAAAAGTTGATCCCAAAATATATCATGAGCACCATAGTATTTGAAACAGATAAAAACGTCAAAGACAAATTAACAATAGTAACCTAGACACTAAAAGAAAACATAAACACATTGCACTAATTTAGCTGCAGATTTGCAAGTATAAGGCACAGGTTGGACTCGTAGAGAGGCCTACATCTCGTACAATAACATCATAGTGCTGAGGTACCTGGAAGATTACATTTTTCTAATAGAAACGAGCCTCTGGTATGACTCGTAGGAACAAAATACAATTTAAAACAAGGCATATCCTACGATTCCCTTACTACGATTTCTAGTGGGCACTACGAGCCATGGGTGGGTCTCGTATGGTGAGTGCTAAGGAACCTCAGGTAATTGTTGCCTTATATGAGGGGCCACTACGACCCGTAAAGTGACTTACGACTCGTAATGGGTCCTCATAGCAGAAAACAGAACCCACCTATGGTGCCTACAACCTTCCTGCAAGAACCAAGTATCATGCAAAACAAAACATAAACAACATCGAACCAACATTAAATCATGAAGACACAAGCAGCCTTAAACCTCACAATATAACAAGATTCCCCAATTTACATCCTAAGTTATCCCATGATACCAGTCTCCAGACTCATTCACAACAACAAACAATCAGCTCAAGGAAAATCAAAGAGAGTTTAAAGATAACTACACACAAGAGCATCACGTTAAGACACATGCCAAAAACCCAAAAAGACAAACTTACATATTTTCAGCAGTTAGCAAATTGAGTGCATGCATTACCTTCATATATTCCATACATCAACATCACATTCCACCAACAAAAATGACTACACCATTCACAGTCATACGAAAGAATTTAAATTGACCCCATCCCAATTTCTCATATATATAAGATCATTTTCTCATGGGTATACTATAAAATCCTCACTAGACACATAATCATATATTCCATATGTAACAATCATATCATGAGAGTGTCGTAATCAAACAAGGGACTTACCACTTGAGAGAGTGAAGAACTAGAAAAATGCATTGAGAAATCAAAAAAAGGGGGCCAGAAAACCCTAGTAAGTTTGTGTAAGAAATTATCACCGGAAAGATGATACGGATAGCTACGATAGTGATTGGAACAGTGAATGGGGGAAAGGGTTTGTGAATTTCCATCGAGTTAGGGCAAATGAATGAAATTAGGGGTCATAATGAATTTTGAACCCATTTTGTATTAAACTGGGTTACCTTTTAAAATTCTGCAGATCGGGTCTGTGAAACCCCTACTATGAGTCGTAGCATGTCCTATAACTCGTAGGACCCAGTCTCGTAGCAGACCCAACACTTAGAAAAATATCAAAATCCATACCTGAGCACTACAAACCCCACTTACGACTCATAGGTGACCCTACAAATCATAAGGTTGGCTCATAGTGTGTGTGCCAAGTTAAATCAAACATTGTTTCCCTCTACGAGGTATCTCTACAAGTCATAGAGTGTGTTATGACTCGTAGGCTTGCTCGTAGAGGTTGCTCCAAGTGCAATTTTTCTCACAGCTTCAGGTCTTAATTTCCTCTTGCAAACCAAACCTCAAAATACAGTAAACTTCCAAAACATCTCAGCTGGACCTATGTTATTAAAATTTTAAACAAACAACACATTACTACCTACAAAGTTCAATAACCAAACATACTTCAAACTAACAAAAAATTATCAAAGATACTTGGGTTGCCTCCTAAGAAGCGCCTTAATTAATGTTGTGGCTTGACCTTTTCATCATGAGTACACAGAATTCCTCAAGGGTTGATGGAGTCTCTCCTTTACTCCTCTAGCCTCTTCTCTAATCTTTTTGCACAGGCTCTAATCGTGTTGCAAGTTGTTCGACCCTTTCATCAAGTCTCTGTATTGCCATTGCTTTTTGGTCCACCTTATAATTGACCTTGATTATATCAAACTTCATCTCCTGTATAACCTCTTCTTGTTCATTAGTTTTGGTAAGCACTTGCTCAAGAATACACTCATTCCTTGAGAGTTTATCAGTAATACATTGCTGATGTGGTAACCTAAGACAATTAGCTGCACTCCCTTTTCTTATAACGCTTGAAGTCACTTTGATGTACTAGTGGATGGCATTAGTTGTTTTTGCTATGGCTGATACACTTGGGTGATCATGGACAGTTTATCCATGTATTCGATAATTTCATTGAATGATTCCCGAAGAAATGCCCAACACTTTCCTTCAAATAAGGCATCAGCATGTCCCTGCTATTCAGAGGTTAGGTCTCGGTAGAAACTAGCCGCCAATTCATCATCAGTCAAATAATGGTTCTGCTCTGTCCACAAGCACTTCTTATACCTTTCCTAAGCTACCACCGAAGATTCTCCTGGCACCTGTTTAAACTTTTCAGATTTTATCCTGTAGCTCTTGCTTTTTGTGCCCCTTGTAGAAATTCATGAGGAAGACTCTCTGCACCTCCCCCCAGCTAGAACATATATTTGGTGGGAGAATTAACCATTATTCTGCTTCTTTACTCTTGAGAGTCATGGGAAATGTTTGGAGAGCCATGGCCTCCTATGCAGGATATCTTGTCCCAAGCACCCCCCTCAACATTTGAGTAAGATGTTGTAGATGAGTTTGGGTGTCTTCGGAATCTTTCGCATAAAATAAGACCCATCTCGGAAAGGTTTCCATCAGATCACTTACGACGCAGAGCTTTTGTTTATTCATGGCGCCAATCAACCTGTGAACGAATTAAACGATAAAAACAAAAAAAAATATAAGTAAAATACTAGAGAGTCTAGAAATTAACACTTGAACTAACCAATAGTAAAATCAAGTCAAAACCAATCTGTATTCCCCGGCAATGACGCCATAGTGTTTTATGATGTTTATGCTACAATTAGAAAGAGGTCCCTATTAGCAATTAACCTAACCAAAGGTCAGAGTTGAATCCACAGGGAATACAAGGCTTGACTACAAGAATTCACTATCAATCATTTCAAGTATTTATGACTAAAATCTCTAAATGAAGGGGGGTTTGTGATAACAAAAATAAAAGTAATAATGAACACTATGCTATTCTACGGAGGAACAATCAAATTTAGGGACAACATGGGAATTGTTGTCCCTATGGTTCATTGACTCGATTACCCTAAACAGCATGACTATAATTGAGAATCTGCATGCAGGACGGTAACTTAGGTTCTCCAGCCGTCTTATGATGGTGAAGGTCGAATCTCACCATGGCCCGTGGTTGGTAACCATGGCATGCCATTACCCGTTACCTATTGTCCCAGTCAACCTCCACTTGGTCAGGTTTGGTTGATTAGACAAGAACACATCAATCGAATCCTGTCACTTACTTCCCTTTTCCTATTCGTCACTACCCTTGTCAGGATCGTGATAATAGGCGGGGATTGGTGTTGGCCACCACCAAACAACAATTAAAATGAAGGAAAATAAACAATAAATGCAATAGCCCAATAAAAAGAAAAGCAATTAATCTAGGTTATCTCAAGCCAACTACCCATGGTTCCCACCACCCCAAGTTGTGGGTGCTGAGCAACTCATGGCTAAGGCAAAACCAACAAGAATACAAATACAAAACATAGTTGAGAATTTTACCTAAAGCAATAAAGATAGATAACACCACAAGTTGTGAATCACAATCTTGATAGATGGACAACCAATACAATTTAAGATTTGCACTCCCCAAAAGTGGGTTTTCCAATAGTAAATAAGAATCTACACTAAAAACCCTAAAATAATATAGAGAGAATCTTTAATGTCTCAAGTCTGGAATCTCTCTCAAGTCTGGAATCTCCCTTCAAAATAAACCCTAACATAAAGTATTTATAATATTTACAAACTTAACCCTAAAAATTACACAGAAAAGATAGCTGGCAGCAGGTACGCCTCACAGGTACGACTCGTAGGGTAACCTATGAGTCCTTATCATGGTCTGGTATAAGGCACTTTGCATTTTGGACTTGATTGTTATGACCCACTGGTACGAGTCATTGCTTGGGCTATGACTTATATGTTCATCTCATAGTCTAGGCCTTCAGTTTTTGGTCTTAAATTTTCTCTCTCTGTTTCTTACTATGAGTCCACCTATATGATTCATAGTGAGACCTGCGACTATTAGAGTGGCCGCGTAGGACTGGCCTGCACTTAGTAGATTTCTGATTTTTGCTCTCTGTTTCATGCTACGAGATCACCGGACGACTCGTAGCTTGGGCTACGACTCGTAGGAAGGCTCGTAAGTCCTACACTTCAGAAAAATTTATAATTTTTTCCAAAAATCGTGCCAACCTAACTTTTGCTGCAACACCTACACAAAAAACACATAAAAACTGTAAAAAGTCGCATTAATAACTCACATAATCCCTTGTTTTAGGCATCAAATATGTTGTATTTTGGCAGTACATTAGGTGACATTCCTGTACTACCATATTGAGGGGGTAGATACCTCAATCATATTCCAAGGGGGTGACATTCCTCGGATTCCATGTAATAGTTTGCTTGGTCTATGATGATTGTCCCTTCCTACACATGTAATATGTTATATACAAACATGTTTTACTTTAATCAATGGTCATGCATGTTCTATTGTTATTGTACTTATCCATTGCTTATGCTTAAGCATTTTGATTATGTTGAGTATCACTTGTTGCATTGCATCCCACTGTCACGACCCATGCCTAGGGCCTAGACATGACATGGCGAATGGGATCCCAAAATGACCCAAATAAGCCTCTTAATATATCAATCACATATCCTTGGTCGCGGAAGCAAAGTAAACAACATCAAGAAAGTATAAAAAAAGGATAAAGGGACTAAGGGAAGTCTTTAATAGTATAAATCATAAATGAGTCAAAGCTCAAGCACCATTACATAATTAGTTCCAACAACACTTCTAAACATAGACTTGAGGGGGGGGGGGCAAGACACTTTCTGGGATCACCCTCATAGTGTAAAGAGTTCAATATTATGAAATGAAAAAGGCAATAGTAGCATAGCTAATGTACCCGAACTTTGAGGACCCACCAATAGCTTATCTTCAAAATGACCAACTAGCCTTGGGGAGGATGATTGTGAGGAGACTCAATTCCAACATGGTAACATCATGTAGGCATAGAGTATGTGTTAGTACATTTGAATGTACTAAGTATGTAGAATGCAATGCAACAAGAGATAGAAAACATAGTCAAAATACATAAATATAGGCAAGGAATAACATATTAGCAACATGGTATGTGTGATCAATGCTTGAAGTAAAACATGCTTATATGGAATGTAATATACGTGTATGAAGAGACCATCATTATAGACCAAGCAAACTAGTACTTGGAATCCAAGGCATGTCACCCCCTTTGTGAAGTGATTGAGGTATATGCCCCTTAGTGGGTAGATGTGTGTGTCACCCCCATCATAATGGTCAAAGCATATATGCCTCAACATGGTAGATAGGCATGTAACTCCCCTATCAAAGTGACAAAGGTATATACCCCTCAATATGGCAGATGGACATAGTACCCGCCATTATAGTGGTTAAGGTATATACCCCTTAACTGTAGATGGACATAGCACCCTCCATCATATTGGTTAAGGTATAGCACCCCTTCAACAAGGAGTGATCAACATGCAACACTATAGTTACATTTCATGAATTAAACATACATATACATTCCTTTCATCATCATAAAGTCATTTAACTCCTAGGCTGTAACAACCCCAAAAAGTGCTCGAAAATGTGCCTTGAAATGCCTGGAATTTTAAATTCCATATATCTCAAAATTTGTTAGCTATTTCAAAAATCCAACCTCAAATTCTTGTTCAGGGGGTCAAAATTAGGGGGAAAAGGGTCTAACCCTGATTTTAGAGCAACCGTATCAAAATAAAAAATCCCATGGTGCAATTTCCAGTGAGGTTTTCACGTCGCCTCAGCAACGCGCCTCTGCCTATTCTTGGGACTGTTTTTTTAGTTCAGTTCAAGACTTCTAAGTCTTGGGCCTACGTGTTCTCAAATGTGTTTTTGCCTATACTTAGCCTCATGTCACCATCATATCATCCTTAACATTTCCTAATACTCACTCAAACACATAGCCATATTTTCACTCCAAAATTTCAAGTCCCAAACCCTCATCCCAAGCTAAGGTTCTCCTTCAAGGTTCTTTTTTAAGCTTCAAGTCTCTATCTCCAACATTCACCGAGTTCATCTCTAAGCTAAGGTATGTAGGTTTTTTTCATTGGTTCCTATCATCCATGAAACCAAAGCATTCTTGTACTCAAATTGCATAATATAAAGTTGAATTACATATGGGTCTTGCGTATTATGAAATTCACTACACACTATGTTAAAGCTATGTAAAGTTGTGACTGTTTTGTTATTTTTTAAGCTATAAATCATGGATATATTGTATGATTTGATGAGGGGTTTTGATATATATTACTTGAGGGTTTTGCAAGGTGTTGATTGATGGTTGTATAATGGATTTTCTTGCAAGATTTCATCTCTATATTTCATGGTTTTATATTAGAATTACACACCCTCTAAGTATTCTATAAAATGTCTGGATGTGGGTTCAAGGTCCAAAGCATGACATATTATATGAATGACTATATGATGATTAAATGAGCTTATGTATATGATATACTCTATATAAAGTGTTGCATTAGACCATACGCGATCTGGGGGGATAAAAGCCTGGTAACCAAGGTGGGGGTTTGTACGCATCAACCATGTTTGGGGTTTGTACTTCCCCACCATGGTGATAACGTGCGATTATCACCAACCATGTGAGGGTTTCGTACCACACAACCACCAAGGGGTTGTGCCTTGAAAATCTAGCTTGGTCTCTTGTACACATATGATATCCTATATAAGCATGAGTTACTTAAGCATAATTTACTGAAGCATTGATCATACATGCCATATTATTATATTCTGCCTAGTGCTTAGTATTATGTATTTTGATTGTGATGCCTATGTATTGTTTTATTACATCTTACATACTTAGTACATTCAAACGTACTACCGCATACTCTTGCGTACATGATAGCACAATGTAGGAACCGGAGCCAAAGTTGATCATCTTCATCCATGTGGCTAGTTCGGTGCTACTCAAGCTAGTTGGTGACTCCTCCACTTCAGAGAATTTAGTCTACACTCTATTGTTATATATGGAGACACTCTTCTTTATGTTCTATTTTACTATGAGGGTGAGTTTGATTGCTTTGTCTTGGTCCCCGCTCTTATCTATGTAGTAGAGGTGGTTGTTGGACATGTTATGTATTCTATGATATGAGTTTGACTCTTGTCTCTTGTCTATGATATTGTACAAGCTTTTCCCTTAGCCCCTTTGCCTCTATTCTTGCTCTTTAATGATTTTATATGCTTCCGCGAACAATGATGCGTAATGAGAAGTTAAGAGGCTTGTTTGGAGTTCCTTTGAGTTCTCCATTCGACATGTCACATCTAGGCCTTACGCTTGGGTCATGACAAACTTGGTATCAGAGCACTAGGTTGATAGATCCTTGGAGTAGAACACACCACGTCGATTAGAGTCCTATTAATTGTTGTGAAGCGCGCCATGATTATGAGTAGGAGGCTAGGAGACATTTTAGGAAATGTTTCCCTTATTCATGTTCTACATCTTGCTATAGAGTTGTAGTGAGTTTTTCCCCTTAACGACTATTCTTTGCCATGCTATATCATGCCAAACACTACAGGAATACGGGCCTAAACTCCCAAGGACCAAGCTACCAACGATGAGCTCCGGGATGATCTCACTATGATTTCACAAGTGGTGGCCAACCAAGTCAATCAAAGGGCCCAAGCTCCTCATGTTACTACCCTGGGAGCTAGGGTAAAGGACTTTATGAGAATGAATCCTCCGGATATCTATGGATCAAAGGTTTATGAAGATCCACAAGTGTTCATTGATGAGGTCTATAAGATTTTGAATATCATGGGTTTTAGGCCGAATGAAAAGGCTGAGTTAGTGGCTTACCAACTCAAAGGGGTAGTCCAAATATGGTATGACCTATGGAAGGGTAAGAAGGGAATTGGTAATGTGGTTCTTTTCGGAAGAGTTCAAATTGGCTTCCCTTAATCAGTTTTAACATCTTAAACTTGGGGAAGCAAAGTTGGTAGAGGTTATGAGCTTGAAACTAGGTGAATGAGTATTCCCTCATGTTTAATCAACTTTCAAGGTATGCTCCTCATTTGGTGGTCGATCCTAGATCTAGGATGAATAAGTTCGTCATGGGACTCTACAACTTGGTAAATGAAGGATGCCGGTCCGCCATGCTAATTAGTAACATGGACTTGTGTTGGTTGATGACTTATACTGAGTAAATGGAGGAGGAGAAATTGAGTAAGAGGGGGCATGAGGCCAAGAGAGCCCAATTTGAGGGTAAATTCTGAAAGGGTGCTAAATTACATCAAGGCCAATGGCCTTCTCACGCTACTAATAGGGGGTTTTCTAATGACTTCCCTAGGACTCAAGATGTTGGTGGTGTGACTCCTATTGATGTGTGCCTTAAATGTGGAAGGAGCCATGGAGGCCTATGTTTGAAGGGTTCTAATGCATGGTATGGATGTGGAGAGCTTGATCACAAAAAGATAGATTGTCCAACATATCATTGCAAGGGACGGGGTAATAATGCAGTCCCATTAGGTAGAGGTGGTCCCCAAGGTGATTCCCCAAGGCACAACCGATTTTATGCACTACATGGGAGGCAAGGGATTGGTGAGACTCCCGATGTTGTTACCGTTATGTTGAAAATCTTTGACTTTAATGTATATGCTTTGATTGATCTAGGTGCCACACTTTTCTTTTTTACCCCATTTGTTGCTAAAATGTTCTATGTTGACCCTGAGTTGTCCTATTTGCATTTTGCATAAGTTGTTTCCTTATGATCTTGTTGAATTAGACATGGTTGATTTTGATGACATTCTTGGGATGGATTTTTTGCATACCTACTATGCGTCTATTGATTGTAGAAATCATAGGGTCAAGTTTCAATTCGCTAATGAACCCTTCCTTTAGTGGGAAAGTCAAGATGTGGTGGTCAAGGGTAGATTCATTTCATGCATTAAAGCCCATAAGTTGATTTCTAGGGGATGTGGAGTCCAAAGTCTCCTCCATTGAGTAGGTTCCAGTTGTAAATGAGTTTCTTGATGTCTTCCAAAATGAACTTCCCGATGTTCTTCCCGAAAGGGAGATAGATTTTGGCATAGATCTCCTTCCCGATATTCAACCTATCTCCATTCCCCTTTACTATATGGCCCTGATGGAGTTGAAGGAATTAAAGGAATAATTGAAAGATTTATTTGAAAAATGATTTATTAGGCCTAGTCAACCACGTTGGGGTGCAAAGTGTTGTTTGTAAAGGAGAATGATGGGTCCCTTAGAATGTGTTTCGACTACCAGAAACTCAATAGGGTCACCATCAAGAATAGGTATCCTCTTCCAAGGATTGATGATTTGTTTGACCAATTGCAAGGGGCTAGCTTCTTCTCTAAGATGATCTTCGGTCTACTATCATCAAGTAAGGGTGAGGGAGTGTGACGTTCCTAAGACGACCTTTAAGCCCAGATATGGACATTATGAGTTTGTTGTGATATCATTTGGGTTGACCAATGCACCATCCATATTCATGGACCTAATGAATAGGGTCTTCAAAACTCACCTTGATTCCTCTGTTTTGGTCTTTATTGATGTTATTTTGATCTATTCACATAGTAGGGGGCAACATATGGGGCATTTGATGGTTGTGTTGCAAAGAATTGAGGGAGGAGAAATTGTATGCCAAATATGATAAGTGCGAATTTTGGTTGAAGGAGGTTGCATTCTTGTGTCATGTCGTGTCGGGGGATAGTATAAAGGTGGATCCTAAGAAAACTGATGTGATTAGAAATTGGCATAGACCATTGACCCCATCGGATATTATGAGCTTCTTGTGCCTAGCGGGTTATTATAGAAGGTTTATGAATGGATCCTCCTCTATTGCTTTTCCTATGACAAAATTGACACAAAAAAGGTTAAATTTGTGTGGACAGATGAGTGTGAGAGGAGCTTCCAAACATCGAAAGACAAGATTGTGATTGCTCCCATATTGTCACTATCAGATGAGCTTGAGGGATTGGTGGGTTGGGATTGCTTGTTGATGCAAAATGGTAAGTTCATAGCTTATGCTTCCAGACAACTCAAGGTACATGAAAGGAACTACCCTACCCATTATCTAGAGTTAGCCGCTATTGTGTTTGCATTAAAGATTTGGCGTCACTACTTATATTGGCTGCATGTGGATGTGTTCACCGATCATAAGAGCCTCCAATATGTCTTCACTCAAAAGGATCTCAACTTGAGGCAAAGGTGATGGTTAGAACTTCTTAAAGACTATGATATGATGTGCACTATCATCCGGGTAAGGCAAATGTGAGGGCAGATGCTTTGATAGGGTGTCTATGGGTGGATTAACCCATGTTGATGGTGGTAGGGAGATGGCTAGGGAGGTGCATCAATTGGCTAGATTAAGGGTTAGGTTGGAGAAGGTTGGTGATGATGGTTTTGGTTGTTGTTGATGGGTCTAAGTCTTCATAAGTTGATGAGGGGATATCAAAATAAGATCTTGACTCCTCTTTGCTTGAATTGAAGGCCTTGGTGAAAGAGGGCAAAGTAGAGATTTTCTCCTAATGGAGAGAAGGGGCCATAAGGTACCAAGGTAGGATATGTGTGCCTTGTGTTGATGGTTTGAGGGAGAAGATCCTTTATGAGGCCCACAATTCTTCCTATTCTATCCACCTCAGTTCCACTAAATTATATAGGGACTTGAGGGTTATGTATTGGTGGGGTGGCATGAAGAGGGATAGTGCCAAATTCATATCCAATTGCCATAGTTGTCAACAATTCAAAGCCGAATATCATAGGCCAGGTGGCCTAAACCAAGACATAGAGATTCCTACTTGGAAATAGGAAGTGATTAATATGGATTTTGTGGTTGGGTTGCCCAAGACTAGGAAGGGTTTTGATTCCATATGGGTGGTAGTTGATAGGATGATGAAATCGGCCCAGTTTCTACTGGTTAAGACCACCTATAGGGCTAAAGACTATGCATAGTTGTACATCTATTAGTTAGTAAGGTTGCACGGGGTTCCTTAGTCCATCATATCGGATCATGGTTAATAATTCACTTCACACTTTTGGAGGTCCTTTCAAAGGGATCTTGGTACAAAAGGTCATCTTACTACGACCTTCCACCCCCAAATGGATGGCCAAGCCAAAAGAACCATTCAAACACTTGAGGATATGCTAAGGGATTGTTTATTGGAGTTGAGGGGTAGTTGGGATGGCCATCTTCCTTTGATTGAGTTTGCCTACAATAATAGCTATGACTCTAGCATCAGTACGGCTCCTTTTGAGACTCTTTATGGGAGACATTGTAGATCACTGGTTGGTTGGTTTGAAGATGGAGAGGTGACTTTATTGGGACCATATCATGCTATGGAGGCTCTTGAGAAGGTTAGGATGATTAGGGAAAGGTTAAAGACGTCCTAAAGTCATCAAAAATCCTATGCCGATGTGAGAAGAAGAGACCTTGAATTCAAAGTGGGTGATTGGGTTTACTTGAAAGTTTCTCCAATGAAAGGTGTGGTCCGCTTTGGTAAAAAGGGGAAATTGAGTCCAAGTTATGTTGGCCCTTATGATTTATAAGGAGGGTTGGCAAGGTAGCTTATTAATTTAAGTTGTCTAGTGAAATGAATTTGGTTCATCTGGTGTTCCATATCTTTATGTTGAGAAAATGTGTTTGTGATCCTAATGCTATTATGCCTCTTGATGTTGTGGGCGTTGTTGAGGATAACCTGACCTATGAGGAGGTTTCGGTTCAGATTGTGGATAGGCAAGTGAAGAGATTGAGGAACAAGGAGGTGCCATCCCTTAAGGTCCTTTAGAGGAACTAACAAATTGAAAATGCTACTTGGGAGGCCGAAGTTGACATGCAAAAGCGGTATCCTTATCTTTTCCCCTCCACTCAAGCCTATGGTAACAATTCTAAGTCCTCTATGTCATTCAACTCTTATGTTTCATCCCCTATGTCATTCATATGCATTCATGTTTAAGTTGTCAAGTAATGATGATTTTACACGTATGTTGAGATTTTGAAAATGATGTTTTAATTGTGATGTAGCATTCTTGTTGAGGTTGATTTATTTATGATCATTCTCATCTTGTACGTCCCTTTTATATTTGGGGATGAATGTTCCCAAGGGGGAGATATTGAAACAACCCCAAAAAGTGACAGAAAATGTGCCTTAGAATACGTGAAATTTTAAATTCCATATATCTCAAAATTTGTTTGCTATTTCAAACATCCTACTTCATATTCTTGTTCAGGGTGTCAAAATTAGGGGGAAAAGGGTCTAACCCCCATTTCGGAGCAATCATATCAAAATTCAAAAATCCTACGGTGCAATTTCCAGTGAGGTTTCTACGTCGCCTCCGCGATGCGCCTCTGCCTATTTTTGGGACTGTTTTTTTTAGTTCGGTCTAAGACTTCAAAATCTTGGGCATAAGTGTTCCCAAACATGTTTTTACCCGTACTTAGCCTTATTTCACACTTATATCATCCTAAACAGTTCTCAATACTCACTCAAACACTTAGGCATATTTTCACTCCCAAAATTCAAGTCCCAAAACCTCATCCCAAGCTAAGGTTCTCCTTTAAGTTTCATCTTTAAGCTTCAAGTCCCCGTCTCCAATCTTCACCAAGTTCATCTCTAAGCTAAGATATTTGGGTTTCCCTCTTGGGTTCCTTTCACCCATGATACCTAAGCATCCTTTTACTCAAATTGAATGATTTAAAGTTTATTTACAAATAGGTCTTGCCTATTATGAAATTAATTGTACACTAAGTTAATGTTACGTAAAGTTGTGACTGTTTTAATGTTGAACCTATTGTGAGATTTGATGAGGAGTTTTGATGTATATTACTTGAGGGTGTTACAAGGTGTTGATTGATGGTTTTACAATTGATTTTCTTGCATGATTTCATCTCTATATTTCATGGTTTTATACTAGCATTACAAACCATCTAAGTGATTGATAAAATATCCGTATGTGGGTTCTTGAGGAGTTGAAGGTCCAAAGCATGAGATATGATATGAATGACTATATGATGATGAAATAAGAATATGTATATGATATACTCTATATAAAGTATTGAATTAGACCATACCCGATCCGGGGGGATTAGAGCCCGTGTAACCATAGTGGGGATTTGTACTCATCAACCATGTGAGGGGTTTGTACTTTGCCACCGTAGCAATAACGTGTGATTATCATCAACCATGTGACGAGCTTGTACCACACAACCATCAAGGGGTTTGTACCTTGAAAATATAGCTTTGTCTCTTCTACACATATGATATCCTATATAAGCATGAGTTACTTAAGCATGATTTACTTAAGCATTGATCATACATGCCACATTGTTATACTATGCCTATTGCTTAATATTATGTATTTTGATTATGATGTCTATATATTGTTGCATTATATCCTGCATAATTAGTACATTCAAACGTACTAACACATATTGTTGCCTACATGATATCACTATGTAGGAACTGAAGCCCAAGTTGATCATCCTCCTCCACGTGGCTATTTCAGTGCTACTCATGCTAGTTGGTGAGTCCTCCACTTCCAGGAGTTTAGTCTGTGCTCTCTTGTTATGTATGGTGACACCCTTCTTTATGTTTTATTTGACTATGAGGGCGAGCCTGGTTGCTTTGTCTTGGTCCTCGTGCTTATCTATGTTGTAGAGGTGGTTGTTCGACATGTTATGTATCTATGATATGAGTTTGACTCTTGTCTCTTGACTATGATATTATGCAAGATTTTTCCTTAGCCCCTTTGCCTCTATTCTCACTCTTTAATGTTTTTATATGCTTCCGCGACCAATGATGTGTAATGACAAGTTAAGAGGCTTGTTTGGGGTTCCTTTGGGTTCCACATTTGCCGTGTCACCTTTTGGCCCTAGGCTTGGGTCGTGACAAGAAATTTCATGAGGCATCAAGGATCAAGGACTCAGCACTATGCAGTGCGCCGAACTTGGAGGTAGAGATTAATCGCCATGGGTTAGGGTGGCTTTCACAAAATTTGGGTAAGTACGCCCCATATTTAGTCCAAGAATTCTATGCTTCCTACAACGCTGCTATCCACAGGGACCTTGCTAGAAATAAGAAGGCAATGAACAGCCACAGCTACATGAGGTTTTAGTTTGGAGTGAGATTGTTGACATTTCAGAAGCGACTATCAGAAGGGTCCAGTTTGGGCGAAACTACAGTGCACCCTTCTCAACTCTTGAATATGATAAACGAATTGTAAAGATGAAGAAGGTGATGAATGAGAAGGATGTTGGGTTGAAAATAGAGATCCTCATGTGGATAGCAGGTCAGATTTTTTAGGATGGTACTAAGCCCGCATGGGTCACTAATCACAATGATCTTATTGTGAAGTCTGACCTTTCCTTCTGTGCAATATTTTTTTGGTCCATTATCTGTTGGTGTACCAGACCCACATTTACGGAGAATGTTATCACATTGGAGAGAGTTGTGCTACTAGCTAGCATTATGGCTGGCTATGAGAATGAATAGGTTCGTGCTATGGCGGAGAAGATTCATGAGTCAACAATCCGTACCCAGACTGCATTGCCTTTTCTAATCCTGATACATTTAGATTAAGCAATGTAGCTGGGCTACATGTTTCTCTCCATTTGGACCCATATGTAGAGGCCCTACGCATCATGGATCCTAGCCTGATCAAGGCTGATGAGAACTCTGTGGCCTTATAGCAGGCAGCTTCTCCTTCCATCCCAAGTCCATTCTCGATTATGCCTTAGACTCAGGGTTCGATTCCAGCCACCACCTGTACTACTCCAGCCACTGTAGAGCCTTCCCCAGCTGTTGAGATTGAGTCGACGCCATCCTCTAGTACTCTTGCACCAGTATCATCTTCTATGCAGGTTGATTCTCTTTTCTCTGCTATTGCTTTTCAAGCACTAGTACGCAGGGTATCTACATTTGAGTTAAGTCTATAAACTAGAGCAGCCTAGGTCAAACCATGGGTCCGTCAAATAGTACAAGACTCAGAGGAGAGGGCAAAGGCATTTGCCTGCGATTTGGTAGATTAGAGGGTTAGAGATGTGGATGCCTGAGTAGATAGGTTTGAGGAGAGAGTCCAAAGGAGGCTTGAGGGTGCTCGTCCTATTGATACGTGCGTAGTGATAGAGGAATTGTCCATGTTTAAGGCCGACTTATTATAGATGTTAGGAGCTCATGTTGCGGTCTCGGAGGTGGCACCAGTGAGTGATGAGGTGTTTGACTTTCTTGTTGGTCGCCCACATGCCCATGGGATGAGGCCCCTCGAGATTGATAACCTATAGTTGAGCTAGAAGAGGCCTAGACCTAATGACCCACCACAGCTGGAGGAGGAGCCGACACCAGAGGAGGTGGTGCAGGAGTCGCTAGTTATGGCGGCCATGCAGAGAGATCGGGCTCAGGAGATAACACATGCAGCTATAGCCCAGACTACTGAGGTGGTGGCTGTGGCCCAAGATCTTGCTGACCAGACAGATGCCGGTGCTTGAGCACCATGATGATTGTTTTTTGACCCCAACCCTTACTTTCTACTGATGGATACTTTGTTCTTTTTCTTAAACAATGTTTTCTTTGTGTTGGTTTTGGATATTTTTACATATTTTATGTTGGATGTTGTTTTTACCTTTTTTTTGGATTTTTAGTTTTGAAATGTTGGTTTTTAATGTGTGTGTGTATATATATATAAATATATGCATCTCATTATTTGGTTTTAGTATATGTCTTTCCTTTAAGGACAAAGTATTCTATTTTTTTGGGGTGTGAGAAGTTATGGATTAAGGTGAAGTCTTAGTAGCCTCGAGTCCATAACTTCTTCTATTTTTGATCCCAAGGTTTTCTTATCGTGTTTCTTTTTTCTTGTGGATGTTTTAATTTCTGTTGCACCTACATGTCTAGGTAGAATAGATAATTGGTAGATACATAATAGTATAATCTTTTGGCGTATACATAGTCTTTAAATGCTTTTTAAATTTTAATGAAAATTATGTACCCTAAAAAAAATTTTTTTTTTTTGAGATTGTTGGTTATTCATGCAATCATGCATATTGATTATCTAGTGATGTTCGTTATGATAATGAAAAGGTATGTTGAAGCTTGAATCATGTCCTATTAGCCTATACTTAATTGTGTATGCAATGCCATGTGTGTTATGAGCTTATTTTGCTGCATTCATGTATAATATATTGACTCAAAACTTACGACTTACTATAACATTGGTTGGGTGATGTGGTTGATTTGGAAGGAATCTTAGGCCTTTATTCTTCTAATGAGCCCACTTTTGCTTAAATGACCTACCAAATATGTTAGTGAACCCCTTGTTTCAAATGTTTGAGCCTCTCGTGTACTCATTCTTTCTTGACACCTAGCTAGATTAGCCTTGTTTTATGAAATACCTTGATATTGGCCCTAGTCTATCCTTGAACATGTGAACCTTGATTGAGGCTGAAAGCCTAAGTTGAGGGTGGCTATAAATGGTGGCCCTGATTTGGGGATAGATGTTGTGTACTTCACCTCAGGCTAAAAGCCTAAGTGGAGGTTGGCCTTTGTTATGGTAAAGTAATGAAAATGAGGTGGTTAGTTGGGAAATAAAGAAAGAAATGAAAAACCATGAGCCAGGTGAGGAAAAAGAATAGAAAAGTGTCTTGGATTGATGAGAATTGCAAAAGTGAGTTCAAAAATAAGGCGCAATTGAAAAAGAGAAAGAAACCACCTGGGGAAATCTTAAAGTAGGAGAATAAGGGTGGATTTAATGAAAATGGTTGGGTTATGAAGGTAAAAGTGGGGGTAAACATGGTTCAAGGATAGCTTCAAGTCACTGCATATCTAAAATGCCATAGAAAAGCCCCATGAGCCTATCCTACAAGCCATTAAGTGGTAACGTAACCCAAATCCATTTTGTCACCAATTCAGAAGTTGAGTATAGAGACAAGCCTATGGTCTAAGTCATTTTGTAGGAATTTCATTTGTGAGAGTGGGAATGCTTGCTCAGTCCCTAAATTCTAAATGTTTTTTGAGTAAGTAAGAGGGACTTCTTTTCTGTGACGGCATTTGCGCTGCTTGATTAGCATATGACTAACCCAGTGATTGCAGATGGTTGATACTCTTAGCTTAATATAGTTGGGTTGCAAGATACATCCTTGTGTTTTTGTTATGCTTAGTAGCTTTGTGATCTGGTTTTGAAAATGAAAGTTGGGTACTTGAATTCGAATTAATGATTCATATGCCATTGGTATAACTACTATGTGTTTCTCATTATCTGCTTAGGTTGAGTCGTCGCTTGAGGACAAGCAATAGTTCTAAGTTCAGGGTTTTGATGTGCTGTCAAAATACAACACAAGGGATTTTGTGAGTTCTTAATGCGACTTTTTACGGTTTTTATTTGTTTTTGTGTTGGTATTGCAGAAAAGTTAGCTTAGAATGATTTTTAGAGAAAGTTATAGATTTTACTAAAGTGCAGGACATATGAGCCTTCCTACGAGTCATAGCCCAAGCTACGATGAAATAACCCCAAAAAGTGCCCGAAAATGTGCCTCGGAAGTGCCCAAAATCATAACTTTCATATATCTTAAAAACCATTCATTATTTTGAAAACCTGACTTCATATTCTTGTTTAGGGGGTGAAATTGAGCTGGGAGTGGGTCTAAGCCAAATTTTTAGTGCAACCGTATCAAAAATCCAAAAATCTCAAAAATATGATTTAAGAGGGTAAACTTTAAAAAGGCATATCTCTTAGCACATAAAGAATTGGGTGGCCCACGACCTACCATATTACAGCTCTTTAAAGTATTGGTTCACTTTATTCTGAGTTCGGCAGAAAAATTTATGCTTGTTTTAGTAAAAATCATTTGTGCAGAAATGCATATTCGAGTTAGTAATCACGTCGCGGGACCAGTGTTATTTTTGTTATGTTTTTTTTATGTCTCTCCAAAACTTTCAATTCATCATCCTAAGGGTTCCCATACTTGAAATTGCCTACACTTAACCCTATTTCACCCTCATATCATTTTATACATTCCCCAATACTCACAAAAATACTTAGCTAAATATTTCACTCCCAAATTCAAGTCTCAAAACCGCTTCCGGATCAAAGGATTTCCTTCAAGCTTCGAGTCTCCATCCCTAATCTTCATCAAGTTCATACTCAAAGCTAAGGTATGTGGTGTTGAACCATTTGTTACTTCCAGCCATGGTACCTAACCTCCTTTTTACTTAAATTACATGATTTAAATATTTATTTACTTATGAGTCTTAATTATTATAAATTTCACTGCACAGTGATTTGGGGTTTATGAAAGTATGATTGTTTTAGTATATTTTATGCTATAAATCATGGACCTAATGTAATATTTGATTAGGGTTTTGATGCATATTTCTTGGGTATGTTGCATGGTGTTGATTGATGGTTTTACAACAGATTTTCTTGCACGATTTCACTTTTAAATTGCATGATTTTACACTAGTACTACACACCCGCCAAGTGTTTGATAAAATGTTCGACTTGGATTTCTTGAGGAATTGAAGGTCCAATGCATATCTTGTAAGTTGAATAGTATTATGATGATTAAATGATGATGAAACAATGATTTCATGATGACGAATCAATGGTATGCATATGATATATAATGATGAGAGGAAATGTAGGTATATGATGACCTTGTGATGATCAAAGTATGTTATATATGTGTTGAATTTATGAAAAGTATCTATATAATCACCTTATCGAGGGGTGCCAAGCGTCAATCACCTTGTTGAGAGGATGCCAAGTCTCAGTCACCTTGTTGAGAGGGTGCCAAGTCTCAATGAGCTTGTTGAGAGGGTTCCAAGTGTCAATCACCTTGATGAGGGGGTACCAAGCCTCGGTTGCCTTATTTAAGGGATGCTAAGCCTCAATCACCGTAACGAGGGGGGTGTCAAGCGTCGGTTGCCTTGTTGAGGGGGTACCAAGCCTGAATCATCTTGACGAGGGGGTGTCAAGCCTCGGTTGCCTTGTTGAGGGGGTATCAAGCATCAATCACCATTCAAAGAATGGTGTGCCTTCGGGTTGAGAAGCAGCTCACTCGGTCTATGATGATGGTTTATTCCTATGCATGCTCTGATTCTATATAAGCATATGGTTCACTTACATGTTTTACTTCAAGCATCATTTATACATGTCATATTGATAGTATGCTATCCATTGTCTATGTTTATGCATTTTGCCTATGATGTGTATCTGTTGTTGCATTACATCCCACATACTTAGTACATTCAAATGTACTAACGTATACTCTATGACTACATGATGTTCCCATGTAGTAACGGAGCTCTATTTGGTCATCATCCTCCTCCACATGGCTAGTGATATCCAATCAAGTTAGTTGGTGAGTCCTCATGTCCGAGGGAAATATCTATGTTCTCATGCTATGTATTTAAAACTATCTTTCCTTTTTATGTGTACTTGACAATGAGTGTGAGCCCGGTTGTTTGTCTTGGCCCCCGTAAAGTTCTATGTTAGAGGTGTTGTTGGACAATATATGTATTATGCTTGAGCTTTGACTCACTTATAGTATCCAAGATATTTAAATATGATTGTCTCTCCCTTAGCCCCAATTTCCCTTATTTATGTTTCTTATGTCATCTTATCTTGCTTCCGCGACTAAGGATGTGTGATGATATGCAATAAGGCTTGTTTGGGGTTCCTTCGGGTTCCCCATTCACTTGTCACATCAAGGCCCTAGGATTGGGTGGTGACAAAGATGGTATCATAGTACTAGGTTGATAGATCATAGAGTCCAACACACTACGTCGATTTGAGTCCTATTAATGGTTATGAAGCGTGCCGTGACTATTAATAGGAGGCTATGAGACGTTTTAGGAAATGTTTCCCTTCTTCATGTTCTACGTTGTGCTATAGAGTTGTAGTGACATTTTTCCCATAACGATTGTTCTTTTCTATGCTAGATCATGCCAAACACTTGAGGAAAAAGGACCAAAACTCCCGAGGAGCAACCTAACAATGGTGAGTTCAAGGATGCTCTCACTATGCTTGCCCAAGTGGTGGTGCCAAGTAAATCAAGGGGCCCAAGCACCTCATGCTACTACCCCGGGGGCTAGGGTAAGAGACCTCATGAGGATGAATATCCACAAGTGTTCATTGATGAGGTCCACAAGATCTTGAATGTCATGGGTGATGGAATGAATGAAAAGGCGGAGTTAGCAACGTACCAACTCAAAGGGGTAGCCCAAATATGGTATGATCAATGGAAGGGGGAGAAGGGAAATGGTTATGTGGTGCTTTGGGAGGAGTTCAAATATGCTTTCCTCAATCGAGTTTTCCCTCTATATCTTAGGGAAGCTAAGTTGGTAGAGTTCTTGAACTGAAACAAGGTCCTATGAGTGTGAAGGGGTATGCCCTCAAGTTTAATCAACTTTCAAAGTATTCTCCTCATTTGATGGCCGATCCTCGATCTAGGATGAATAAGTTTGTGATGGGGGTGTCTGACTTGGTGAGTGAAGAATGCTGGTCTGCCTTGCTAATTAGTTACATGGACTTGTCTCAGTTGATGTCCTATGCCGAACAAATAGAGGAGGAGAAATTAAGGAAGAAAATGGAGCATGAGGTCAAGAGGGATTGATTTGATGGTGGCTTCCAAGATCTAGAGTCTGGCAGTGCTTCAAATAAGAAGATGTTTATTAATGGGGTGAACAACCCAAGGGAGCAAGATGGCTATGAAAGGAGAACTAATCCTAAGTATCCATGATGTGTAAGGTACCATGGTGGTCCATGTTTGAGGAAGACCAATGCTTGTCATAGTTGTAGAGAGGAGGGTCCCAATATAATAGATTTTCCTAATAGGCGCAAAAAGGGTAGAGGTGGTGAGGTTGATCAAGGGGATGCTCCAAGATGTAATTGATTATAAGATCTCCAAAGGACCTAAGAAGTAGATGAGGCGTCCGATATTGCTACCCGTATGTTGAAGTTTCCTTGACTTTGATATGTGTGCATTATTAGGCCGGTGTGCCATTGTTTCTTTCTTTATTCTTTTGATGGCTAGAAAGTCCATATGTGTGTCCATATTCATATTGCATTAGATTTTGTCTTGTAACTTGTTGGAGTTAGTGTGGTTATTTTGATGTTATTCTTAGGATGGGATAGCTGCATGCATGTTGTGTCTTCGTAGGTGGTAGGACTCATAGAGATAGATTACGACTCCTAATGAGCCTTTCTTGAGTGGGAGGTTGTCAAATGGTAGCAAAAGAGGTAGGTCCATTCTTGTCTTAAGATTCAATTGATCTCTGAGGGTTTCCCATGTTCTTATTGCATAGAGGTATTGCCTTATGATCTTCATTGAACTTAGCTTGATGTGTTGGAGGTCTTGCGGTAGTTTAGGATACATGCATAGCATGTTCCAATGAGTGTAGAACCCGTAAGGTTGTAATATCATGGTTGAGGATGGTCGGTCTATTTGATCAACTACAATGGGTTAGTCGCTTCACTCAGATTGATCTTTGGTTTGAGCATTGTCCCTCAAGTGAGCATTATTAGTATTGGTAGAGTTGTTTGGTTCAATTATGCATTGGCTATGTTTATGGGTTTCATGAATAGGATCTTTAGTCCCTACCTTGTTATGCTTGTGGTGGTCTTTAGTGTTGAAGTATGAATTTAATTAGAGCTTATGAATCCTTCTGGGGGTAATGTGCAAGTCTTGGATAATGGGAGGTTATTTGCAAAATATGATAGGCGTGAATGAAGGATAATAAGAAAGTGGCTAGAATTCTTTAAGGGTCATGATATGAATGTGCATTATTTTCCCAATAAGGCTAATGTTGTGGTCGGTGCTCTAGGTAGCCTAGGGTTGGAGGAAGTTGAGCATGGTGGTGTAGTATTCTTGTTGGTTCCAAATCTTCTAGGGTTGGAGAGGTCTAGATTAAGCAAGGCCTCGATTCCATCTTATTAGGGTTGGATGTTTTGGGCGAAGAGAGGGTAGAGTAGAGGTTGTCTCCCAAAGGGGAGATGGTAGTTTGTGGCGACAAGTGGAATAGGTGTGGTTAAGGTTGACAAATGGATTATGGTTGTGAGTCCTTACAGGATGAAAAGAGAAGTTGGTAAGGTTGTATAAGTTTGGGGATTGCCTATGGATAGGGGTTTGGTTAGTCCGGTTCTTCATGCTTCTAGATTGATGGATATGTTAGTGACTTAAGTGCTATAACACTCTTTGAGATTATGGGTGATGTGTAGGACAAGTTGTCATATGGGAAGGTCTCGATGGAGGCGTTGGATGGATGATGGAGAGGTTGATTAATGAGGCTGTGGTGTTCAATAAGGCCCTCTTGAAAGGATCATCAAGTCAAGGGTGTCTCCAAGAAAGCTGAAATGGTCTTATGGGAGCGATATTCGTACCTTATTCACTCTAATCAAGCCTAAGATAGTGAATAATTCCTTCATGTTATTCCAAGTCCTATGTTTCAGCCCCTATGTCATTCATATGCATTCATGTTTAAGTTGGCAAGTTTATGATGATCTTTCACTTATGTTGAGATTTTGAAAATGGTGTTTTAAATGTAATGTTGTATATTTGTTGGGGGCTGATTTGTTCATGATTAGTCTTCTCACGTACCTTTCTTTGACATTCAGGGACGAATGTTCCCAAAGGGGAGATATTGAAACGACCCCAAAAAGTGCCTAAAAATGTGCTTCGGAAGTGTCCCAAATTGTAATTTTCATATATCTAAAAATCTATTTGTTATTTCGAAAATCTGACTTCATATTCCTGTTCAGGGGATCAAATTATGTATGAAAAGGGTCTAACCCGAATTTTAGAGCAACTGTATCAAAATTCGAAAATCGCAAAAATGTGATTTAGTAGGGTCAACTTTAAATGGGCATATCAGTTAGCACACAAAGAACTATTGGCCCATGACCTACCAAATTAAATCTCTTTGAATTAGTTTTTTAATGCACTTAGGTTAACCTCATTGTGAGTTTGAATGAAGAATTTATGCCCATTTTCGTAGAACTCGTTTGTGTAGAAATACAAATTCAAGTGAGAAGCGACGCAAACTAGTGTTATTTTTGTCCTGTTTTTTTCATTTCGGTCCAAGACATCTAATTATTTGGGCCTAAGGTTTCACATACTTGAAAATACCTATACATAGCCTTATTTCACCCTTATATCATCCTAAACATTCCCAAATACTCACCAAAACACTTAGCCAAATATTTCACTCCCAAATTCAAGTCACAAAACCTCTTCCGGATCTAAGGATTTCCTTCAAGCTTCAAATCTCCATCCCCAATCATCATCAAGTTCATCTCCAAAGCTAAGGTATGTGGTGTTGAACCATTGGGTCCTTCCACCCATGGTGCCTAAGCCTCCTTTTAACTTAAATTGCATGATTTAAATATTGATTTACTTATGGGTCTTGATTATTATAAGTTTCACTGCACAGTGATTTGGGGTTAATGAAAGTATGACTGTTTTAGTATATTTTGATCTATAAAGCTTGGACCTAATGTAGGATTTGATGAGGGGTTTTGATGTATATTGCTTGAGGGTGTTGCACAGTATTGATTGATGGTTTTACGATGGAAATTCTTGTATGATTTCGCTCTTGAATTGCATAGTTTTACATTAGCACTACACACCTACCAAGTGTTCGATAAAATGTCCGGCTAGGGTTTCTTGAGGAATTGAAGGTTCAATGCATGTATTTTGAGTTAAATAGTGTTATGATGATTATATAATGATGAAACGATGATGGCACGATGATGAATCAATGGTATGCATATGATGTATAATGATGAGACGAAATGTAGGTATATGATGACCTTGTGTTGATGAAAGTATGTTATATATGTGTTGGATTCATGAAAAGTATCTATGATGTTGCAAGTCAATCACATTGTTGAGGGGGTTCCAACCTCAGTCACCTTGTTGACAGGGTGCCAAGTCTCAATCACCTTGTTGAGAGGGTGCCAAGTCTCAATCACCATGACGAGGGTATAACAAGCCTCGGTTGCCTTGTTGAGGGGGTACCAAGCGTCAATCACCTTGATGAGGGGGTGTCAAGCCTCAATTGCCTTGTTGAGGGGGTACCAAGAATCAATCACCATGACGAGGGGGTGTCAAGCCTCGGTTACCTCATTGAGTGGGTATCAAGCTTCAATCACCTTTCAAAGAATGGTGTGCGTTGGAGTTGGGAAGTAGCTTACTCGGTCTATGATGATGGTCTATTCCTATACATGCTCTAATTATATATAATCATATGATTCACTAACATGTTTTTCTTCAAGCATCATTCATACATGTTATATTGATGGTATGCTATCCATAATCTATGTTTATGCATTTTTGCTTATTATGTCTATCTATTGTTGCATTGCATCCCATATACTTAGTAGATCAATGGAACTAAGGTATACCCTATTCCTACATGATATTACCATGTAGGAATGGAGCTCCATTTGGTCATCATCCCCCTCCACGTGGCTAGTGATATCCAATCAAGCTTATTCGTGGGTCCTCATATCTAAGGGCAATATCTATGTTCTCATGCTATGTATTTAAGACTATCTTTCCTTTTTGGGTATACTTGACTATGAGGGTGAACCCGATTTCTTGCCTTCTCCGCCGCTAAGTTCTATGTTAGAGGTGTTGTTGGATAAAATATGTATTATGCTTGAGCTTTGACTGACTTATGATATCCAAGTTATTTAAATATGATTCTCTCTCCCTTAGTCCCAATTTCCCTTATTTATATTTCTTATGTCGCCGTATCTTGCTTCTGCGACCAAGGATATGTGATGATATGCAATGAGGCTTATCTGGGGTTCCTTCGGGTTCCCCGTTAATTTAGATTCTGCTAGTTAAATAGCCCTTCTGGCTATATTTTCTGTTACTCCACCCATTTCATAAAGTATTTGCCCTAGTTCAACAACAGCTACCCAATATTCAGGGGATCCTTTTCCTGAACCCATACGTGTTTCTGCGGGTCTTAGTGTAACTAGTTTGTCTGGAGATATACGTATCCATATTTTTCCACTGCGACGTGCATTTAGTGTCATTGCCCATTAGCCTGCTTCTAATTGTCGAGATGTAATCCAAGTAGGTTCAAGTTCCTGAAGAGCATATTTACCGAGAGAAATACGATTACCTCGATAAGATATTCCCTTCATTCTTCCTCTATGTTGTTTACAGAATCTGGTTCTTTTGGGGTTATAGTTGATGGTTGGTTCTGAATTCCGTCTCGACTATAGAACCGGACGTGAGAGTTGCTAAGCCTTAGGCTTGGGTCGTGACATATTAGTCATAGGGTGATATCGTAGCATGAAAGAGAGAGAAAAAAATCAAAAATCTCCTAAGTAAAGGTCATCCCTACGAGTCGTAGGTCTTACTACGACTCATATAGGTGGACTGTAGCAAGAAATAGAGAGCCAAAATTTTGGACCAAAAACTGAATACCTAGAATATGAAAGGAGCATACGAGTCGTAGCCCAAGGAACAACTTGTACCAATGGGTCATAACCATGTACAAAATGCAAAGTGCCTAGTACGATAACCCGATGACAACTCGTAGGTTACCCTACGAGTCGTACCTTGAGACGTACCTTCTGGCAACTGTCTTTTGTGTGTAAATTTTAGGGTTAAGTTTGTAGATACTATAAATACTTTATGTTAGGGTTTATTTTAAAGGAAGATTCCAGACTTGAGAGAGATTCCAGACTTGAGATATTGAATATTCTCTCTAGACTATTTTAGGGTCTTAGTGTAGATTCTCATTTACGATTTGAAAACCCATTTTTGGGGAGTGCAATCTTAAATTGTATTCATTCTCGATCTATCAAGATTATGGTTTGCAACTTGTGGTGTTATCTATCTTCATTTCTTTGAGTAAAATTCTCAACTATGTTTTGTATTTGCATTCTTGTTGGTTTTTCCTTAGCCATGAGTAGCTAAGCACTAACAACTTGGGATTGTAGGAACCATGGTTAGTTGACTTGAGATAACCTAGATTAATTGCATTTCTATAATTGGGGTTTTGCATGTATTATTTATTTCCCTTCATTTTGATTGTTGTTTGGTAGTGGGCTACACCAAACTCCGCCTACTATTGCGATCCTGACCAAGGTAGTGACGAATAGGAAAAAGGAAATAATGACAAGATTTTGATGGATGTGTACTTTTCTAATCGCGCATGGGTAACGGTTAATTAGCACGCCATGGTTGCCGATCATGCGCCGTGGTGACGTTCGACCTTCACCTTAACAAGAGCACTGGAAGAATACCTTCCTTCATGTAGATTACCAATTATATTTATGATGTCTAGGGTAATTGAGTCAATGAACCATGGGGAAAACAATTTCCAAGTTGTCCCTAAATTTGAGCGTTCGTCCGCATAATAGCATAGTATTTATTTTTACTTTTTTTAAGTCCTGCCCCCCCCCCCCATTTAGATATTTTAGTCATAAATATTCAAAATGATTGATAGTGAATTCTTGTGGTCAAGCCGTATATTCCCTATGGATTCGACCCAAACGTTCGATTAAGTTAATTGCTGATAGCGACCGCTTTCTTATTGGAGTATGAACATCATCATCACCCTCTAGCAAGGTGCTGAAGGTACATACCCCTCAATGTGGTAGTACGGGCATGTCACCCCCCGACAAGGTGGTCAAGGTACATACCTCTCAATGTGGTAGAATGGGCATGTCACCCCCTGAGAAGGTGATTTAGGTACTTACCCTCAACGTGGTAGTACGGGCATGTCACCCCCCAACAAGGTTGTCAAGGTATGTCACCCCCTCACAAGGTGGTTGAGCATGTCAACCCGAACAAGGTGTGGTCAACTTGCAACACCATAAATACTTTTCATGAATTCAATACATACATACAATCCCTTATTCATTATATAGTCACTTGATTCATAACTCATGCAATAGATCGTCAATAGCTCAAGAACCCTTGTTAAGACATTTGACCAAACACTTGGTGGGTGTGAAATACTAGTTCAGAATCATGCAATTCAAGATTGAAGTAATGTGAGAAAACTTAATATAAATCAACCCATCAACACATAGTAAAACTCTCATGTAAGATACCTTGAAATCCATCACCAAATCACATAATAGATCATAGTTTCATAGCCCAAAATATGCATAGTCAAAAAAAAAAACCATCTCTTGGTATAAGCTTGAAATAGGTAGATATGTGTTTCCAATCAACATTTCAGAAAACCCCAACACAATTTGCAATCATAATTCCTAATAAGTAATACCCACAAGTAATACATCTTGAAAATATGAAAGTTTCATAAAAAGGAGGATTGGGCACCATGGGTGAAAGGACCCAATGGTTGAAACCTATATACCTCAAATTTGGGGATATTCTTGATGTCGTCTTAAATGAGAATTTGAAGGTTGAATAAAATTCTTCATATTAGGAATTAATTTTGGGACACTTGAATTTGGATGAAATATTTGGTAAAGTGTAAGAGAGGGTTTTGAGAGTGTTTTGAGTGATATAGAGTTGAACAATAGCTATGTATAGGTGTTTTTATGCATAGTAGGGAATGGGGCCAAGACCCTAATGCTATAGGATGAAATAGGAAAAACAATAAGGAAGTGACAACACTGCTCCATGATAGGTCCGCGTCGTGGAGCCAACGTGTTTGCACACTGGAAATTGAAAAGTTGGCGAAAACTAAATTTTACTACGGTTGCTGTAAAATCGAGGTTATACCCATTTCCTACTCAATTTTGGCCCCTGCCCAAGAATGTGAATTCGAGTTATTGATATCACGCAAGAATTTTGCAATATATGGAAATTAAGATTATAGGCATTTCCGAAGCACATTTTTTGGGCATTTCAATGCATTCCACGTTGAGATTATACTTCTATTGCCTATGATTATGCATTTTGAATATTTTCTATTGTGCCTTTGTTGCATTGCACCGCTCGTACTTAGTACATTCAAACATACTAACATATACTCTGTGCCTACATGATATCATCATGTATGAACCGGAGCTCCTATTGATCATCCTCCTCCGTGTGGCTAGTTCGATTCTCGAAGAAAACTTTGGTGAGTACTCAATTCTGAGGACAAATATCAAATTATTTCTTGTTATGTTGAGACTCCACCTTATATTGAATGCTTATTATTATGAGGGTGAGCCCGGAAGAGTCTTGGCCCTCGCTCCATTCCAAGTTAGATGTGTTGGATATTATGATGTAGTTAAGCTATGAGCTTGACTCTTTTATACTTTTTTGACTATAAAACACTTCCATTAGTCCCGCTTCCCTTTTTATTATATCATGTTTTGATGTTTATTTGCTTCCGCGATCAAGGATGTGTGAATGATATACTAAGAGGCTTGTTTGGAGTCCCTTCGTGTTCCCCATTCGTCGTGTCATGTCTAGGCCCTAGGCTTGCGTCGTGACACTGACTCAAGAGATGAATTTTCAGATGAAAGATCCCTAACCCTTACCAAATGGAAGATACGACCCTTAAAAATCATTTACAGTCCTTGAGATAAGAAACAAACCGGCCTTTACATGAAGAACTACTATCCTTCCACTCAAGAGTAGGCTCATTTTGAAATTGAAACTTGGCAATCTGAGTTTGATAATCTATGGTAGAATAAGAAGCATGCAACCAATCCATACAAATTATAATTATAACGATCCGACCTAGGGGCGTAGTAGTCACACGACAAATAAGATACCCAAAGGCACCTCATCCAAGCTACCTAAGCATTTCAAGCATTCATAGATAATAAATAGAAACATAATTAAAAAAAACATAAGGGAAAGACTCTATGGGATTTTTTAACAATGAAGCAGTATTAATAATAGTTGAAATAACTAAATCATCACTTTGTCCATGTACATACCAACTACACCATAAGTTGATGGGACCGATTACGGGCATTCTCCATCAAACAAATATAAATCTAGAAAATACAATACAGAAAGTACATACCTCAGAAGGACTACAAAACATTGTCTCAAAATAAACTAAGTATGAGCTAGAAGGAAAGAGTGGAAGAGTCCCGATCTAAGGGATTAACATAAATAGTAGAGCTAGTCTTAGACGGTAAATCTAGCCACGAGCCAGTGGAGGAGTAGCTATACTAACATGGTTAAATCATGTAGGAAAATATGCATTAATACATTAGAATGTACTAAGTATATGAGATACGATACACAGATGAAATTGTAATGCCATCATAATTAAACATAACAGTTAAGTATACATAAGGTTCATGAGTCATGAAACAAGCTTAAACATGTATAATGAGTATGGCCCAGATTAATATGAAATAATGGACATTAAAAACACGAACTGAAAACATACCATAAGATCATGTAAAATTGTGGGAATAGACCATAACTGACAATAAGACCATGTGAGCTACTACATAGAATCCAATGAGCTCCTTCCATTGGGAAAAGGCTAATGCACTCCTTCCATTCGAAAAAAGGATAAACTACATGCTAAGGTGGATATATGAAACTTAGTAACTTTGCAATTGCATCTTTCATAACTTTGGGGGCTATGTGGATCCACTAGCCTAGCCTACAAGGCTTCTATGGAGGCATCTAATTAGGGACATTGAGATTTTGCTTCGAGGGATCATGTGTCAACTATTAGGATAGAGTCCCTATCTCTAGTCCTCTCAGTGCTAAGTCATCCCATGGAAAGCATTTAAAAACATGGTCTTAGAATCATAAATATTAATCATAGGAGTAGCTCAATCTTAAGATCTTTCTTAAATATGTTTTAGGGCAATAACCATTATACATATCTTTGGTAAGTTTAACTTTGAAGCACTTCATGAATGCCCTATTCATAGTCATAATGCATAAGAACTTTCCTTGAAAAATAAGGTGGGTTTCTTTGATGCATGGAACATATGATCACACAAGTCTTAAAAGATTTCTTTTAAAAAAGGAACATCGAAATCGCTAACCTTAATTATATCGAAACTTACCTTAGGATCATCATCACATTTCAATAATACATGTACATTTACTTAACAAGATAGTCATTGAACTTTAGGAACATCATATAGTAGCATAGGAACCATAAAATCATCATAAGTATACATCAGAAATTAGGAACTTAAAGAAAAAGTAAAATACAGAATAGGCAACTTTATGGGACAAAGGATACCCATAAATCAACTCACATACCTAAGAATTTAGGGTGAATCGAAATTGAAGACTTCCGAAACTTGGGAAACCCTAGCTTATTCTTGCCTATCCTTGAGATTAGGGATTTTAGGATAATATAGTTCCTTTCCCATCTCCAATATGACATGATTTTGAAATCAAATTGTTGAAAACGGCTAAATTGCCTTTCATTTAAAATTATCGAAAGCCATCTACCAGACCTCATCTATGGGTCATAGATTGGCTTACTTGCCATAGACGCTTTCGTCTGATTGCCCACCTTAGAACCCTAAAATATGGCCTTTGCTGAATTGGAAACTCTGACAAACAAGATGGACTACACTATTTTTCATAGGTCGTGGTTAAACTCGTAGAGTCCTTCCAGACTTAGCCGAATTCTCACCTTCTATCTGACCTCTTTATATGAGACCTTATGTGGCTTATGTCACATTCTATGGGATGTCAGAGAAATCATAAATTACATTCCTGAAAACTTCAAATTTCCTTGATGTTTGGAATCGCACTCACAAACCTATCTACGAGTTGTAGAACTACCCACAGGTCATAATCTGTCTCTTGAACTGGATTCTTAGTCATTTTCAAACAAACTTTTTTGCACTCATGGCTCCTAAACTAAGGGTCGTTCCATAATATCAAAATCAACTATAGAGAGTTCTATTAAATCAAAAGGAATGACTTTATGCATGATAGACATGGGACAGACCTTACCATTACCTCATAGAGGTAGAGAGGCTATTTTCAGGAAACTCTTATCTCAAAAACCCATAAGCATAATAAACTAGATACGTAAAAAGGACAAGGAAGGGAGAAAGAATAAAGAATGACTAATAATGAAAGCAATGATAAAAAGTAAATAAAATAAAATTAACACACATAAGATGAATACTGACACCACAGGATATAACAACTTGACTAATCCTACTAGACCATTAGCCTGGTACTTTAATACACGACTAATACTCCTTTCTATATAAGGTCATGTCCTCGGTGAGATCAATTACCATCATATCTTGTCTGATCAACCCCCCCAATACTTCTTCAATCTATCTTTACTCTTCCTTGCAGCTTCTAAGCCCAACCTCTCTCACCTCCTAACAGGGACATCGGTACTTCTTCTCTATGCATGTCCAAACCATCGCAGTCTCGCTTCCCTCATCTTTTCAGCCATAGGGGTCACCCTTAGCTTGTCTCAGATGGTCTTATTCCTAATCTTATCACTCTTACTATGTCCACACATCCATATCAACATCCTCATCTCCATGCCTGCATCTTATGAACATCTAATGACCCTAAAAATTGACCGAAAATGTTCCTCGAAAATGCCCGGAATCGTAATTTCCCTATATCTCAAGATCCATGCGCAATATCTAAAATCCAACTTCATATTCTTGTTGAAGAGATCATTTTTAGTGAAAAATAGGTCTAACCCTGATTTAAGAGCATACGATTAGCAATTTTAATTTTTCAAAAAACAATTTCCAGAGAGTTTTTTGCACCTCTGGCGCAATGCGCCAAGGGCACGTACTAGTGTCATTTTTAGCCTATTTTTTACTTCGGTCCAAGACTTTTAAATCTTAGGCCTAAGTGTTCCCAAACATGAAAATACATATACTTAATCATTTTTCACCATCATATTATCCTAAACATTCCTTAATACTCATTCAAACACTTGAATATATTTACTCCTAAACTCAAGTCTCAAAACCCTCTCCGGATCTAAGGATATCCTCTCAAGCTTCAAGTCTCCATCTCCAATCTTTATCAAGTTCATCTTTAAGGCTAAGGTATGTGGGTTTCTTTCATGGGTTCCTTTCACCCATGATACCCAAGCTTTCTTTACTCAAAATTACATGATTTAAAGTTAATTTATTCATGGGTCTTATCTATTATGATAATTACTGCACACTATGTTGGGGTTTATGAAATTGTTACTGTTTTACTATGTTTTGAGATATGAATCTATGATCTATTGTGACAATTGATGAAGGATCTTGTTGTATATTAATGAGGATGTTACCAAGTATCTATTAATGGATTTGCACTGGTTTTTCTAACATGATTTCACTCTTGAATTGTATGGTTTTACACTAGCATTACACACCCTCCAAGTGTTTGATAAAATGTCCAACTATGGATTCTTGAGGATTTGAAGCTCCAATGCATGTCTTATGAGTTAAATGACTATATGATGATCAAATGATGATGAGATGAGGATGAAATAATGATGGAATGATGATGAAAAGGAATGTATGTGTATGTGTAATGGCTCCAAAAGGTGCACGAAAATGTGCCTTGAAAATTCCCGGAATCGTAATGTCCATATATCTAAAAATCCCTGCGTAATATCGAAAATTCGACTTTATATTCTTGTTCAAGGGGAAAAATTTAGTGGGCAATGGGTCTGACCCAAGTATTAGAGAAACCGTAGCAAAATCTGAAATTTCAAGTGAGCAACAAAAGCGGTGTGCCTGCACGCCTCTAGCGTGACACTGCTGGGGCGCGCCACTGCCTTATTTTGTGCCCAATTATTTTATTCCGGTCTAAGGCTTTTGGGTCTTGGGCCTAAGCCTTCCCATATGTGAAAATACCTATACATAGCCTTATTTCATTTTCATATCATACAAGACATTCTCCAATACTCTCTCAAACACTTACACAAATATTTCACCCAATTCAAGTGTCCCAAACTCACTTCCGGGTCTCAAGAAACTCATTCAATGTTTAAGCTTTCATTAAAATCTAAGTGAATCTTATTCATGTCATTTAAGATCATCGTGGGTGTCAATCCTTGCGGGACGATGCCACCTTTGTACATTTTAGGTCTACATAATACTTGCTAACATGCGAAGAATTTAATACGTGCCATATTGATCATAACGAATTAATGAATTCAAATAGTTAAAGGTATAGGATCCTGTTCTAAAGGTCATCAACTCGAATTCTAGTTCAAGTTTATAGCGTAAGTATCTTGCACAATAATTTCAACCACTATTTTACGCGATCTTTATACATTGCACATATTATTGTAGTACCCGTTGAAAACTCCATTTTACATAGTCACCTCAAAATAATGGTTAATGTAACATTAAAAACATGCTCGCCGGCTGCAATTTAACTAGACAAGATAAACCTTAATTTATAGCCCTTGGTTTCATAATTTATG
>JAPFFP010081519.1:0-22329 GCA_026153255.1 Solanum medicagineum | reverse complement strand
CAAACCAACGACTCCACGATACTTAGGGGGTCCAATATACTAAGTTTGAAGCGTTAAATAATCGAAAACTCGAAAAAATGTGAATTTATTTTTGGGTACTGTAGCAACCCGAGGCTACATTTACTGTAGCACTCGGTTTGCTACTTCAACTTTCCCCCCCTCGATCCAATTTAAAACAAACCAGGTTGAATTACGAAATTGCACCTAAAGTGCAAAAACAGTAGCTTCTCCGCGCCCCCTCTGCGATGCGCCAGGGGCGCGGAGTTACACGTGTAGTTTTTAAAGTTTTTGATTTTTCGAGGGGAATCTGTTTCTGAAAAATTCACCAAATACATTGGTGCGCTCCTCCTCTGCAACACGCACCTGTGTACAAAAAATTATTTTTTTCTTTAATTTCAAGAAGGGCAATTTTGTTCTTTCTAATATATTTTAATATCCCCAAAGCATATTTTAAAGCATATTTTGTACGAAAGGGTTTCAAACCTATTAAGCATATTTTGTACGAAAGGGTTTCAAACCTATTTTTTTCTAAGTCTTTTTACGTAAGTTTTGAGAGAAGAGAAGAACAAAAGAGGTGAGGGTTTCCTTTGAAGCTCCAATTCCTTGAAGAAACTTGAAGATTCTTCATCATCGATGTGTAAAAGCTACCCAAAAGCATGGAATTGTTCTTCCATGTGCCCCAATGTAAAGTTAGGATGTAAATTGATACTTTAGAGTCTTGAATAGTGATTTCTTGATAATTTCTTGAATATTATCTTTATTTCTTGAGTATTTTCTTTAAATTATATTTCATATCTTAAATTGACGATCATCATGTTTAAAGTTTACTGTATATATGGATTTTTATGTGATTATGATTTGATCCTTATAAATTCTCTCTGTAAAGACTTAAATAATGAACTTAGGAGGATGTCTAGAACCTTGATTTTCTGAATGTGATATTTGACTGGGTATGAGACCTAAGGTGAGTGTATTGATGACTGTAATACTTGGAAATAGTGTTGATAGAGTTGATTGAATATTTATTCTTAACTTGAAGGGATAATTTTGCCCTTTGAGTTGATAGATGATGAGATGAGGTGAGTGTTCTTGCACGTAAGGGTTGAGTGATGAAAGTTCATGATATATTGATAGACTTATGAGCATATTGAGTCTTGGGAGGAGTATTAGCACCTGAAATGGGTAAGAGTGAGTCCCACTCGTACTCATTAATTAAGTGGCCAGCATAGGAGAGAATTGGGCCGTGAAAGCAGATGCTTCCTTTATCCTGAAGAGGACTTGATAGACTTCTTTGGGATCCTTGACAGACCCATCCTTTACCCCGGCAAGGTACTGGATGGATGTGGCAATGACATCTCTTCGTTGTATCGCTACCGGCTCATAGGTAGTGGTTGTCGATTATAGAAACTCACAAATAGGTTTCATGATGATAGAACTCTGATGTGGCGTGATTTTTTGATGTTTTGATAGATAGTGAGGTGATAGAGTCTTGTCTTTTGCTCTTAGGTGAGGATGAGTGATTGATGAGTAATTGTTATATTGTTCCATTTACTTTAGCCCATTTTACGTACAATACATTCCACGTACTAACACCCCTTTGGTGCTGCATCGCTTTATGGTGCAGATTCCGTAGACAGAGGACTTCAACAGCCCAATCGTTGAGGTTCAGAGCTTTTCAAATTTTTGATAGTGGTGAGTTCTCCCCTACATCCGGTGGATGGTTATTTTTGCTTGATAGTCTTTCACTCGATTTTTGGTAGCCATGGCTTGTCATGGTACCGTCTCAGACAATAGTATAGAGGCTTCATAGACGTAGACATTGATGGTAGATGTTTGGGGCTCTTTCCCTTTTCCTTTTGATATTGAGATTGTTTTTCGTTTTCCATATTTCATTCGTGATGGAGTAAGTTGATAGCTTGAGCCGACACATAGATTATTATTGTTATTGCACCATTTTCTTCTGCAATTGAATTGACTGAACGAAGGCAATAAGACTAGGTGGTCCGCTTGGGGGCTAGCAATAGTCTCCTTGTGCCAGTTACCTAGGGTAGCCTCTCGGGGCGTGACATGACCCCTCCTGTATCTTGTTTTGATGGTTTTCTGTTCCATATCTGCTTCCTTCTTGTTTTAGTGTGGTTCCATCCTATATCCTTCTGACCCTCTATCCTTCTGACCTTCCTCCCCTTTCTGCTCCTTAGCAAGATCATCCATGGAGTTAGAATTTTCCTTTGTTGGCTCCTTTTGTCCATTATCCTCTTTGGTCTCATTACCATTCTTCCTGAAAAATGATTCGAGGTGAAGAACATAACACCATTCCTCATCATGCTCTTGAATTCTGCATGTTCTACAGTATCTAGGCATATAATTGTATTTGATCTTCACCCATTTCTCACAAATCTCCCCGATTTTCTTCCTCAGTCCAACATTAATCCGCTTGGGGAATTCTTTTAATAGATCTACTTCAACCTTGACCTATGCACAACTAAGTCTAGTCTGGTTTCTTGTAGCCATATCCACCTGCAATGGTTTCCCCACAGAAGCAGCCAGTGAGAATACTGTCTCTTTTCTAAAGAAGTTAGGGGGCAACTCTGGGAATGAAATCCAAGAAATTGTCGTAGTAGTTTCTTCTTCCGGATCAAACAAAGGCTCCCACTTAAGAGTAAAACATGTCTATGACTTCCTCAATTCCTAAGTATCATGCCATCCGTACGAAAACTTCTTAATTACAACGTATTGTAAGTTTTCATTGACGATCGTCTGTTTTACTTCTTCTTCCTCCCATATAACATGTGGCTCCCCATGCAAATAAGCAATTGGCTTCAAAGGAATCTGCTTAACTTTTGGGGTTTATGGATTCAACATATCAACATATTTTGGTCGAGGTCCTCGATCCACATTGCTAGTAGGCTGATCAACCCCAAACTGAGGTTGATCAATGGTTGTGGTGGCCATTGCCACCCTATTCAGTTAGGGTTACAGTGTTAGTCGGTGAAAGTGCTTGAGAGCAATTTTTAGATGATTAATATATATCTTGACATATATACATAGTATATATTGATAAAAATAATGCTTTAGGTGAGATCAAAAATCTTTTCACTTATAAACAACTTTGTTGAGGATCGAACCCATGTGAATAGGTCAATCTTTTTGTCTATTCGACATATTTTTTATTCTTCAAATTTTATGTACACTAAATAAAAAATAATATAGGTATATGAACCAACAAGAATTGAAAAATAGGCATTAAATCAAAGTTAACTTCAATAATGTGTATGAACGCCCCAAAAATGTACGTCAAAATACCAATATCTTAATTTTCATATATCTCCATATTCGAGCATGATATCAAAAATCCGACTTCATATTCTTGATCAGGGAGAAAAATTGAATGGGAAATGGGTATAACTTGGATTTCAGAGACCCATAGCAAAAAATAAGTTTTGCTAAATAATCAATTTCCAGAGAGCCTGCGCGCCCAGACTGCGACGTGCCTGGGACGAACAGTAGTGTAAAATGTGAGGCGCGCCTGGTCCGCGTCGCGCCTGGGGTGTGGACCAGTGCAAATTTTTCCTTGTTTTTCTTATTCCATCTAAGGACATTGGTGTAATAGCCCTATATGCATTTTAATGTAAAATTTCCCATACTTAGCCATTTTTCAACTCTATATCACTAAAAACTCTCATAGAAACCTCTCTAAGACTTAACCAAATATCTCATTTCAAATTCAAGGATTTCAAGCTTAACATTCGAACTCAAGGATTCATTTCAAGCTCTAAGTTTCCTCAAGCTCATCTCAAGAAAACCCAAGTTTAAGGTATGTGGGTTTCATCTATTGGGTCCTTTCACCCATGGAGTCCAACCTTCTGTTTTCATGAAAATTGCATGTTTTCAAGTTGTATTACCTATGGGTATCTCTTATTATGGATTATGAATATAAATTATGTTAGGGTTTTATGAAATTTTGATTATGCATGAACATCTATTTTAAGCTTATACTATAAGTTGATCTTTGTCTATTGAAACTATGTATGATTTGAGCTATGAAAGCTATGAATTATGATGAACTTTTGAGACAAATTTCATGATACCAAATTTGGGGTTTTACTATAATATTGGTGGGTTGATTTTGAATTGATTTACTCATCTTGTTACTACTCTTGAATTGCATGATTTTGAACGAGTATTATGTGCCCACTAAGTGTTTGATGAAATTACATGACCATGATTATCAAGTTATCATTTACAAGTTAAGTAACTTCATGATTATTAAGGGCTTCCAAGCATGTATTAAATTCATGAAAAGTACCTATGACGTTACAAGTGAATTGTTGAGCTTGTATGTTTTGTTATGTTCTTGGAAAATGTGAAGTCCTTTCTTGATACTTGAATATGATGGTTTTATGAGCTATTTTCATGATTCCTACCGAAAAGATTATATCATAAGGTAAGTACATCTTATAATACCGACCAAAAAGACCAATTCCATAAGGTAGAATAAATCATGGCTCCTACCGAAAAGATTATATTGTAAGGAAGGACATATTGTAATACCTACCAAAAAGGCCATGCCATAAGGTACACTAAATCACGGTCCCTACTGAAAAGATTATATTGTAAGGTAAGGACATCTTATATCACCTATCGAAAAGGCCATGCCATAAGGTACAATAAATCACGGCTCCTACCTAAAAGATTATATCATAAAGTAGGAGATATCTTATACTACCTATCAAAAAGATGATGTCGTAAGGTAGGGGTATTGGTAAAACTCTCCGAAAAGGTCATACTGTAAGGTGAGTGAGAGGCTATTTAGTCCATTTCATGCATGTTTGTGTAAGGTTCGAGTATATATTCCATATTGAGTTTATGCTCCTTGATTATGATTAAGCATCTTGTTATTATGGCATATGAATCTTGTTGCATTGCATTACGCATACTTAGTACATTCAAACGTACCAACGCATACTCTATGCCTACATGAAATTACCATGTAGGGACCGGAGCAAATTTTGATCATCCTCCACGTGGCTAGTTTGGTACTTCGGAGATAAGCATTGGTGAGTCCTCAAGTCCAAGGACACTATCTATATTACTATTGCTATTTTAAGACTTCATTATGTTGAACACTTGTTACTATGATAGTAAGCCCAGAAAGTGTCTTGGCCCCGGCTCCATTCCAAGTTAGAGGTGTTGTTGGATATTATGATTTACTTATCCTTGAGCTTGACTCTTCTATGCTTTAATGATATCAAAGATTTTCCTTAGTCCCACTTCCTTTTTTATTATATCTCTTGTTGTTGTTTACTTTGCTTTTTCGACCAAGAATGTGTGATTGATATGCTAAGAGGCTTGTATGGGTCCCTTCGAGTTCTCATTCGCCGTGTCACGTCTAGGCCCTAGGCTTGGGTTATGACAAACTTGGTATCAGAGCACTAGGTTGGTAATGGCCCTCGAAAATCCAACACACCGTGTCAATTAAAGTCTTATTTATGGTTGTGAAGCGCGCCACAACTATGAAAGGGAGGCTATGAGGCGTTTTAAGAAATGTTTCACTTCTTCATGGTCTATATCATGCTTTAGATGTAAATATAAAGTTTTTTTCCCTAACGAATGCTCTTTGCTCTTCTAGATTATGCTGCTACAGAGAGGAAGACCTTGGAGGGCCCACACACCCGAGGAAGGTCCATCTCACCAAGCCCCTCAAGGAGAAGGGGCCACTCAAGTCGAGTTTCGGAATGGCATCAATATGTTGGCACATGCAATGAACCACCAATTGAACCAAGGGGCCCAAGCTCCTCATGCTCTTACTCTGGCCTCAAAGGTAAGGGATATCATAAGAATGAACCCTCTAGAGTTTCATGGGTCCAAGGCAGAGGAAGATCCCCAAGAGTTCATAGATGAGGTGTATAAGGTGCTATTCATCATTGGGGTAAATTCGGAGGAAAAGGTGGAACTAGCGAACTACAAACTAAAAGGTGTATCTCAAATTTGGTTTATGCAATGGAAGACAGAGAGGGAAAATCATGATGCTATTCCTTGGGAGGAGTTCAAGGACGCCTTCCTCAATCGGTTCTTTCCTATTGAGTTGAGAGAGGCTAAAATGATGGAGTTCATGAATCTTAAGCAAGTTTCCATGAGTGTTAGGGAGTATGCCCTTAAGTTCAACAAGCTCTCTAAGTATGCTCCACAATTGGTTACCGAACCTAGATCAAAGATGAACAAGTTTGTGTCGGAGGTATCCGACTTGGTGACTGAAGAGTGTCGTACTGTGATGCTTGTAAGTGCTATAGATTTGTCTCTGCTCATAACGTATGCCGAACAACTTGAGGGGGAGAAACTTAGGAAGAAGAGAAGTGGGGAGTCCAAGAGGGCTCGGTTTGAGGGTGGCCGGTTTCAACAAGGTCCCGAGTTTCAAGGCCAAGGATCCTCTAGTGGTCCAAACAAAAGGGTTGCTAAGGATGGGGTGCCTAACCCAAGGCTCCAAGAAGGTGGTGATGGGGTGGCTCGTCCTGCATGCCCAAAATGCAGGAAGAAACATGGTGGCACATGTTGGAGGAACATGGGTGCATGGTTTTGTCACGACCCAAGCCTAGGTCCTAGATGTGACACGATGAATGGGAAGAGCCTCTAAGCATATCATGTACACATCCTTTGTTGCGGAAGCAAATTAAACAAACGTAAGAGTCAAATAAATGAAAAGGGAAAGGGACTAAGGGAAAACCATTCATAATAATAATACAGTAAGAAGAGTCAATCTTCATAACATAATCAAACCATGACATAATATCCAACAACACCTCTAACATAGAATAGAGCGAGAGCCAAGAAACTTTCCGGGCTCACCCTCATTTAACAAGTATCCAACATAAGAACAAGAATCTATAAAGCATGAATGAAAATAGCTATCGCCCTGGGAATCGAGGACTCACCAACTAGCTTCTTCACAAGAACCGACTAGCCACGTGGAGGATGGTTGATAGGAGCTTCGGTCCCTACATGGTAATATCATATAGGTATCGAGTATGCGTTAGTACATTTGAATGTACTAAGTATGTGGGATGCAATGCAACAAGAACCGTAAGCCATAATAACGAGATGCTTAATCATATTCAATGAACATAAGCTCAATATGCCTTGTTTAATCAATGTGTAGGATGAAACATGCTTAAGAATAATCATACTTGCATAACTTGTTTAACACCATAAAGTAACATGAATGGATCATCCAACCACCTGGTACTAAAGGGTGAGGGGTATAGCATAGGTCATAACCCCTTCTAGTAGGTAATGGGTAGTACGTGAGGGTAGAGGAGTAGCATAGGTCATAACCCCTACATGTAAGCATGAGATAATGAATAGTACATGTGGATAGAAAGATAACATAGGTCATAAACCCTACATGTAAGCATGAGCTAATACATAATATTGAATCGCATATGAGGGTGAGGCGTACCATGTAGTTCATAACCCCTTTATATGCGTATAAGATATTGCATAACATCGAATCGTACATGAGGGTAAGGTATAAAACATAGTTCATAACCCCTTCATGTAGAAATTGGCCTTGTACTAGAGGGTAAGGCATATAACATAGTTCATAGCCTCTCCTAGTATGCTTCACAATTCACAAGAGCGTAAACCTTAGCATAAGAACTCAATAACTCTCAACAATCGAGACTTGTAAAAATCATGCAATAGATCATTAATAAGTCTAAGAATCCTTGTTAAGACATTTTATCAAATACTTGGTGGGTGTATAATGCTAGTTCAAAATCATGCAATTCAAGAGTAAAATGATATGAGAAAACTTAACGTAAATCAACCTACCAACATAAGTAAAACCCTCATATAGAATACCTTGAAATTTATCATCAAATCTCATAATAAATCATAGTTTTATAGCTCAAAACATGCATAGTCTCAATAGACAAAACTTATTCATAGTACAAGCTTGAAATAGATATTCATGTATAATAAATCAACATTTCATAAAATCCCAACATAATTTATACTCACAATCCATAATAGAAGATACCCATAGATAATACAAAACGAAAACATGCATTTTTCATAAAATGGGAGATTGGGTTCCATGGGTGAAATGACCTAGTGGATGAAACCCACATACCTTAAACTTAGGTTTTCTTTATGTAGACTGAAGGAGACTGGAAACTTGAATGGAGTTCTTGAGATCCGGAATTAAGCTTGAGACACTTAATTTCGGATGAAATATTTGGTTAAGTATCGGAGAGGTTTTTTGAGAGGGTCTTGAGTGATATAGAGTTGAAAAATGGCTAAGTATAGGTGTTTTCACGCATAAGTGAGCATAGGGCTGTGACCCCAATTCCCTTGGGCGAAAATAGAAAAACAGGGGAAAAATTGCACTGGTCCGCGATGCAGACCCAATGCAAAAACATTTTTTACACAAATCATCGCCCCTGGCAGGTCGCGGCCAGCGCGCAGATCGCCACTGAAAATTGAATTTTTGTAAAAATTATTTTTCTCTACGGGTCCTCAAAAATTCGAATTATACCTATCTCCTACTTAATTTTACCCCCGATCAAGAATATGAAGTCAAATTTTTGATATTACGCATGAATTTTAAGATATATGGAGAATATGATTATGGGTATTTTCGAAGCACATTTTTGGGCTCTTGTATATCTCCCCCTTGGAAACATTCGTCCCCGAATGTTAGAGAAACATGTATAAGAGATTCTACCATAAAGATTTCAGCTGGACATGAATGCAACAAATGCACGTTAACATCATTTTTAGAAATCTCAACATGAATATCAAAAATCATCATAAACTTGTTACCATGAACATGGACGCATGCAAATTGACATGAGGGGTGAAATTTAAGACTTGAAATTATTGAGAGGACTTAGTTTGCTATCTCAAGCTTGGATAGGATGGAAGAGGTATGGATATCGCTTCTTCATATCTGCTCCAGCTCCCCAAATGACACTTTCAACTTATTGATTCCTCTAAAGAACCTTGACGGATGCTACATCTTTGTCCCTCAACCTTTTTACTTGTCTATCCAAAATCTCCACCGAGACTTCCTCATCGGTCAAGTTATCTTCTACTAAAACCACAACATCTAAAGGCACAATTGTCTTTGGGTCACCCACACACTATCCCCAACATCGACACATGGAAGATCGGATGAACTATGTTCATATCCATAGGCACCCCATTTCATACGCAACCTTACGAATTCTCCTCAAAAATCTTTAAGGACCCACAAGCCTTGGGCTCAATTTATTCAAACCAGATCATGCCCTTCATAGATGAGATCTTCAAGTAAACTCAATGACCAACCTCACCAAGGTGCCCTCCCATAGACTTTATCCACTCTTAAGGAATCGGAAGGAATAGAATAGAATAAATCATGAACCTCTTTCAAAATCAACCCCCCTCAAGTCATCAACATTAGGCGCACACAACTTACCTTGGCACCTAAGGGTACCATCTCCCACTTAAGAGAAAACCCCCACTTTACCCTCTCCCACCAAAGTATTCAACTCTAGCAAGGCGGGATCAAGGTCCTGCTTCAACTTGACCTCATCAACCAAAAAAGATTTGCAACCATCACAACCACCACATTACCATTCTCAACCTAGCTAACTGGTGTACTTCTCTAACCACCTTTTTGTTACCTAAGATTCACACTTATCATTAACAAACAACCTCTCATCCCTCAAGATTTGCAACATCACCCTCAAATGACTCACAAGCTCTTCTTCATTCCAGAACTAAATCAATATACCATCCACAAACTACTACACACATATCAGGGTAGGGTTTAAAGACCCTATTCATGAGATCCATAAACATAGCCGGTGCATTAGTCAAGCCAAAAGACATTACCATAAATTTCAAATGCCCAGACCTAGTTCGAAAGGCTATCTTGGGAATAACACACTCTCTTACCCTCACTTGGTGGTACTCGAACTGAAGATCGGTCTTACAAAAGTGTCTGGCCCCTATCGGGAAGGATATCAAGCAACTAATTAACCACTGGAGTCGACTCAATAGGAATGACTTTAGACTCAACACCCCTAGCCTTACGAAATGGTAAACACAACTTTTAGAGATTAATTTGGGTCTTAAGATAAAAATTGAATCTACCTTCAACTACCATTTCACAACTTCCCACTCAAGTATGGATTCATTAGGGAATTAGAATCTAACTCCACGGGTTCTACAATTAATAGAAGCACGATATGCATGTAACTAAACCACCCAGAGGACCAACTTAAATCCACCATACCATATTCAACAAAATCACAAAACAACACTTTATGTGATAATGACATGGGACAGTCCCTATAGACTTTTCTAGCAACAATAGACTCATCAATGGGGGGTAGACACCAAAAGGGCTCACATAACAATTCGGGACTCACATATGAAACTTATTAGCAACAAAGGAATAATGAAAGAAATAGTGGCTTCCGAACCTATCAATGTATGCACATCAAAATAAAAAAGCTTTAAGAGACCAGTAAAAACATCGGGTATCTCATCCCCTCCTTGCCTCCCTTGAAGAGCATAATACCGATTATACGGTGGAGTGCCCCTTGTTGGCCTTCTTGAACCCCTTGATCAACATGACCACCTTGCCCTTGAGGCCGACTATTTTTACCCTTGTTTTGAACATAAGGGCAATCAACAAGCTTATGGCCTACTCTCCCACACCCATAACACGCATTTGAATCCTTCAAGCAATTGCCATGATGATGCTTTTCACATTTTTGGCATTTTGGAAAACTCACCCCACCATTGTCACCTTGGACCCTTGGGTTAAGCACCCCATCGTTAGCAATTCTCTTGTTTGGAGCACTAGAGGACCTTTGGCCTTGAAATTCGTGACCTTGTTAGAAATGGTCACCCTTAGCACTTTGGAAACCACCCTCAAACTGAGTCCTCTTGGACTCCCCCCTTCTCCTCTTCCTAAGCTTCTTCCCCATGAGTTGTTCGGCATATATCATGAGCTGGGAAAAGTCCATATCACCCACTAGCATGGTGCTTTGACACTCTTCATTCACCAAGTCGAACACTCCCGACACAAACTTGTTCATCCTTGATCTAGGGTCTGCCACCAAATGTAGAGCATACTTGGAAAACTTGTTGAACTTGAGGGCATACTCCCTCACACTCATGGAACCTTGCTTGAGGTTCATAAATTCCATCATTTTAGCCTCTTTTAACTGTATAGGGAAGACCCTATTGAAGAAGGTGGCTTTGAACTCCTCCCAAGAAATAGCATCATGATTTCCCCTCTCCACCTTCCATTGCACAAACCAAATTTGAGTCACACCTTTTACTTGATAGTCCACTAGATCCGCCTTTTCCTCCAAACTTACACCCATGATGGATAGCACCTTATACACATCATCTATGAACTCTTGGGGGTCTTCCTTCGCCTTGGAGCCATGAAACTCTGGAGGGTTCATTCTAGTGAAGTCTCTCACTCTTGAGGTTGGAGTATGAGCATGAAGAGCTTGGGCCCCTCAATTCAATTGGTTGGTCATTACATGGGTCAACATAGTAATGGCATTTTGAAACTCAACTTCGGTAGCCCCTCCATCTTGAGGAGCTTTAGGAGCGGGGTAAGCTGGTTGCACCCCGAGTGCACGGGCCCTTCTTAGTCTTCCTCGTTGTAGTGACATGTTCTATAAGAGAAAGAGTATCCGTCAGGGGGAAAATCCTTATCTTACACCTAAAGCATGGTATAGACCATGAAGAAGTGAAACATTTCCTAAAATGTCTCACAGCCTCCCATTCATAATTGTAGCGCGGTTCACAACCATGAATAAATCTCTAATCGACGTAGTGTATTGGATTCCAAGGACCATTAACAACCTAGTGATCTGATACCAAGTTTGGCATGACCCAAGCCTAGGGCCTAAATATGACATGGCGAATAAGAAGCCTAGAGACAACCCAAACAAGCCTCTTAGCATATCGTGTACACATCTTTTCTTGCGGAAGCAAATTAAACAAACACAAGAGTCAAATAAATGAAAAGGGAATGGGTCTAAGGGAAAAAATTCATAATAATAATAGAGTAAGAAGAGTCAAGCTTCAATAACATAACCGAACCATGACATAATATCCCATGACACCTTTAAAATAGAATGGAGCGGGGGCCAAGACACTTTTCGGGATCGCCCTCATTTAACAAGTATCTAACATAAGAACAAGAATCTATAAAGCATGAATGAAAATAGCTATCGCCCTTGGAATTGAGGACTCACCAACTAGCTTCTTCACAAGAACCGACTAGCCACGTGGAGGATGGTTGATAAGAGCTTCAGTACCTACATGGTAATATCATGTAGCCATAGAGTATGCGTTAATACGTTTGAATGTAGTAAGTATGCGGGATGCAATACAACAAGCACCATAAGCCATAACAACAAGATGCTTAATCATATTCAATGAACATGAGCTCAATATATCATGTGTAAACATGCTAAAGAATAATCGTACTTGCATATCTTGTTTAACACCATAAAGTAACATGAATGGATCATCCAACCACCTTGTACTAGAGGGTGAGGGATATATCATAGGTCATGAGCCTTTATAGTAGGTAATGGGTAGTACATGAGGGTAGAGGAGTAGCATAAGTCATAACCCCTACATGTAAGCATGAGATAACGAATAGCACATAAGGATAGAAAGATAACATAGGTCATAAACCCTACATGTAAGCATGAGCTAATACATAACATTGAATCGCATATGAGGGTGAGGCGTACCACGTAGTTCATAACCCCTTCATATGAGTATATGATATTGCATAACATTAAATCGTACATGAGGGTAAGGTATACAACATAGTTCATAACCCATTCATGTAGAAATTGGCCTTGTACTAGAGGGTAAGGCATATAACATAGTTCATGACCCCTCCTAGTAGGCTTCACAATCTACAAGAGCATAAACCTTAGCATAAGAACTTAATAACTCATCACAATCGAGACTTGTAAAAATTATGCAATAAATATTAATAACTCTAAGAATCCTTGTTAAGACATTTTATGAAATACTTGATGGGTGTATAATGCTAGTTCAAAATCATGCACTTCAAGAGTGAAATGATATGAGAAAACTAATGTAAATCAACCCACCAACATATAGTAAAACCCTCATATAGAATACCTTGATATTCATCATCGAATCTCATAATAGATCATAGTTTCATAGCTCAAAACATGCATAGTCTCAATAGACTAAACCCATTCATAGTACAAGCTTGAAATAGATATTCATGTATAATAATATTTTATAAAAGCCCAACATAATTTATGCTTATAATCCATAATAGAAGATACCCATAGGTAATACAACTTGAAAACATGCAATTTTCATAAAAAGGAAGATTGGGCTCCATGGGTGAAAGGACCCAATGGATGAAACCCACATACCTTAAACTTGGATTTTCTTTATGTAGACTTGAAGGTGACTTGAAGCTTGAATAGAGTTCTTGAGATCCGGAATTGACCTTGAGACACTTGATTTTGGATGAAATATTTGGTTAAGTCTTGGAGAGGTTTTTTGAGAGGGTCTTGAGTGATATAGAGTTGAAAAATGGCTAAGTATAGGTGTTTTCATGCATAAGTGGGCATGGGGCTATGACCTCAATGCCCTTGAGCCGAAATAGAAAAATAGGGAAAAAACTGCACTGATCCATGATTTGGACCCAATGCGAAAATAATTTTTACACAGATCTGCGCCCCTAGAGCGTCGTAACCAGAGCGCGGATCGCCACTGGAAATCGAATTTTTGCAAAAATTATTTTTCACTACGGGTGCTCTAAAATCCGTGTTATACCTATTTCCTACTCAATTTTTCCCCTGATCAAGAATATGAAGTTGGATTTTCGATATTATGCACGAATGTTAAGATATATTAAAATGACAATTATAGGTATTTCGGGAGCATATTTTTGGGGCGTTTCAGCTTTGGGTGTGGAGAGTTGGGCCACAAAATTCCTGATTGTCCACATGCTCAAAACAAGGGTAAAGTGGGTCGACCACAAGGGCAAGGTGGTCGTGTTGATCAAAGGGCTCAAGAAGGCCAACAAAGGGGTGTTCCACGACATAATCAGTTTCATGCTCGTTAAGTGAGGCAAGGAGGGGATGAGGTGCCTAATGTTGTTGCTGGAATGTTAAAGGTTTTTTATTTTAATGTGCATTGTTTGATAGGTTTGCGTGTCACTATTTCTTTCATTATTTCTTTTGTTGCTAATAAGCTTAATGTGTGTCCTGAATTGCTCTATGAACCTTTTAGATGTCTACCCCCATTGGTGAGTCTATAGGGGTTGTCCTATATCCTTATTGCATAAAGTCTTATTTTGTGATTTTGATAAACTTGGCATGGTGGATTTTGATGTCATTCTTGGGATGGATTGGTTGCATGCATATTATGCTTCTATTGGTTGTAGAGCTCGTAGGGTTAAAATTTCAATTCCCTAATAAGACCTTTCTTAATGAGAATGACTCGAATTAATTTAACTTAATTAGAATGACTCGACGCCTTGGAATGGCATTTCTTAATGAGAAGAAAATTGAGCTTAATTAGGTATACTTCGAAGGATTTAGTCAGCGCCATCTTTAATGATGCAAATTTTTTTTTTCACGGAGAAAAAAATGAATCGTCGTTTTAAGCATGTCATTATAATACTTCTATCATCATATGCGAAAATTTAAGTGCTACATAACAATATCACAAACAATGATTACACCCAACAAATAGACCAGCTTGAATAAGCTAATTTATCTTGCTGACCAGCTCATTGATGTGATCCTCACGATTGCCTGAATTGCCCCGTCCAAAAATTATTTAGTCTTACCCTCAATGCTTTTTCTGGCTTGTTGAGAGCAAAAGGATACAGAAAACCAGTAACCTCTTTGAAACGCGGACCAACATTGGTAATCTAAATCATTACGTCTTATAAGCATAAAATACCATGTTGACCCAATGCATGTTCGACAACTTTATTGCTGGTTAAAGGCACCCTCTGATTATCAATTTTTCAGCACCTTTTTTGTAAATCAGATCCTTGATGCTCTTGAGAACAGGATATCCATATGTGGCTTAAAAGGATTTCTTTCGTTTTCGACTTGAGATTTCCTTAGGTGAAATAATTTGTTAATCAATTCGTACTCAAATTTTAAATTGTAACAAATATGGTCTTGATGTATTATTTTTATTAGAAATAATATTGTCCAACAATTATGTACCTTAAACCAGTTAGATGAAATAGAAAATGTTCAAGGGTATAATTGGAAAAGAACTCTTTATAAAATTTTAAACCAAACACAAAATTAAGTGGGAAATAATAAATCAAATACGAGATTAAAAATAATGCCAACATTACTAATCCCTGCATAATTAATCCCTCATTATTCATTTCTGTACCAAACGGCCCCTTAGTATGATAATCTCTTTTCATTTATTATTTTAATTTATCAATATAATAATCTTTTTTTAATAAATATTTTCTTTTTCATCTTTCTTTTATGAATAAAAAAACAATTAATCTAAACAATGGTTACTGCTCGATACTTCTTCTATTTCATATTACTCTCTATATGCTATTTTAATTAAGTTTATAAAGTAATGCACATATATCAAGAAAAATATTCAAAAATAAAATTTAAATCATATTCCCACTATTGTCCTTTGTGAAATCAGAAATATACAATGTAATTTATTTCATAAAAAATATAGAACTGCAATAAATGAAAGGGAAAATATAAAAAAAATTTCAAATATTACTCTTAAATTTTGAACAATTCATGTATTTTGAACATTGAAACATTCTCAAATATTCAATTAATTTGGAGTGGAGGGAGTATTTAGTTCCCATTATCTAGAACAATCCTTGAAAAAGTCTTTATTAACTCCATCCGATAGTTACGATCGAAAACTTATATATGCATGTATATTTATTTGTGCTAATAAATATTAGTACTAAATTAATCTTGTATACTAATTTGATAGTAAATATTACTAGTATCACTTCATTTGCGCTGGAATTTTTGTCATGGTTACTATTATGCTTACCAATTATGGGATTGCTCTCTAATACCCCTTCAACTTTTTTGGCTTGGTGGTAATATTATGATGAACAAACTTTTGGGTATGACGATGACTAACAATTAATAAATCACATGTCCTATTTCTTTTTATTAAATTGATTGATTCCAATAGCTCAATTCCCACACTGATGGTTGTCTAAACCACCTTCTCTTGCATGCATGGCTTCAAGTGATTTTCCCGAATTTTTATATTGAGATGAAGAACAATTTTATATACAAATCAAAGAGCACTTTACTATGTAAGCTATTTCACTCTCCACAGAAAAATGATTTGCTTGAATAAATACGAGAAAAGATTGCAAACACAACAAGGCACTGATTGGAAGTTCCAACAATTCAAAGGGCACTATTTACTGGTAACACAATTCAAAAGGCACACATTTATATGGGACAACTTACTTCACCTCCTTACAACTAGAAATAAAATTACATTACTGCTAAAAATAAATGTTCTAGATATAAGCATTTCAGGGAAATTGCCTCAACTGCTCTCAGATTTCTCTAGTGCTGTTAAAGGAAAGGAAAAAGATGTCCATGTAAGTAATATAAAGCCAACCTCTCTTAACAGGAGAAGTGATAATCAAATACAACATCATGGAAGAAGGAAATTATTAATATTAGCAGCGATATTTAGTTTTAGATGAACAAAACTTCCTTAAAAAAGAGAGGATCTTCGTAGTACTTAAAAACATAAATAAAGTTCATCATTGATCACAGTGGAAATACTAAACACAAAAGTTCTATAACTAGTAGTATTACTGGTGTCCCTAAAGTCAAATCTCTCCACAGAATGACTTGAGTACAGTTTTTCTAATTGTTCTGTAGACGAGTTCAACAGCTAAACCATGTGGATTGTCATCTCCATAATGGCTTGATATTAAGGTGTCATAATCACCCCTTTCAGTGAGGTGAGATATTGATTGCTTAACTAAGAGAATGGAGGTAGAACAATTTCCAACGGTCCAGCAAGGAGACATGTTCATATGAAATGTTATGTAATTTATATCTCTACAGAGAGATTGATGACATCTAATGGAAGCACAAGGGACACTATCATGGTGATCGGTTTGTGCTTTCATCGATAAGCTGGGAATTGGTTAGACGATGCCTCCCTCACTGGAGCTACAATAGAACAAGAACTCTAAATAGTATTCAAGCATCACGATATGATATAGATTCTCTGTCAATCTGTCAAAGGGCTACTAGTTTTTCTAAGACGATGTTCTATCTGCTAAATACAGTGTTTTGAGAAGCGAGAAGCGGAAAAAAGCGATGAGGTCTCGCTTCACATAAGCAAGAAGTGTGAATCGAAGCGCACACTTTTTAAAAAAAGCGCTATTTAGTGTATAACTAAAAATATATGAAATATACATAGATAAACATAAGTACACACTAACAAACATAAGTACATCACTAAATAAAAAATTTACACGCTAAACAGAATACAATCCACTACAAGTACGAATCAGAAAAACAGTGGCATCACTGTACAAAAAATTTACACACTAAACAGAACAAAAAATAGAGCACTATCAAGAAGGAGACGAGATGAAACTTGTAGAAGCAGACGAGATGTTGCGAAGTAGAAGGAGAAAGCCGCAAAGAAGAAAAGATGAGATATCATGAAGCAGAAGTAGAAGCTCTTAGTCGCGATAGTAGGTCAAATTAATTTCAAAACTATTAAACGTTAAAAATAATTAAGAAAAAAACCCTAAACTAAAAGAGCATCGCTTCAGTCCTTCTCGCTTCAGCGCTTTGAAGGGTGAAGCCCGCGCTTTTTCAAACGCCTCACGCTTCAGATCTAAAAAGCACAAGGGCCTCGCTTCACTTCGAGGCGCGCTTAAAGTGCGCTTTTGATAAAATTGGCTTAATACACGACTAAGGAAAACATAAATAAGTAGTTTATTCAAGAGTGTAACTCTTCGAGTTCACATGAAGATTTATTTTTACTTTTTGAAATGAACTCTTCAAGTTCACATTTAGATTTATGTTATTAGTGAAATCTTTCACCTTAATAAGAAGACAAAAGACAAAAAAGGATTCAATTGAAAGTTTCTATGAGTTTTTCAAGTACACTATGTTAATAATACTTGTACATAACATTTATCTATTTCATCCAAAGAAAAAACCAATACTTATTCGTAATTATTATGAGCATGGAGAGGAGAGGAAGTTTAATGTTATAGTTAAGAAGCTTCTCAATGAGGTCAACATGCGTCAACAGCATTCTTCGACAGCAATATTGAATCAAATTCAGAGCATCAAGTGCATCCCTTCATAATAAGATAATAAATATCAATAGATCCATTCAAATATTACTGAAAGTCAAAGAATTTCATGGGATTCTGCCACTTTCTTTCTGACGCAAACCCTTAGCACATGGTTATGTCTAACTCCCCTACTTAAGCTTCACATTAAATGTCTCAGACCCAGATGTGTCACAAACATCATAAAAAATAGTCAAATTACCAACTCGTGCCCCCTTTTCAGCTGCGTTATCAAAAGTTCTCATCTTTCATATTAATTGTTCATATAGAACTCCAATTCAAAAGCAACAGATATAATCACCGACAAATACAACAAATAAGTAGTATTTTTTCTGTTAAATAGTCAAATTACCAACTCGTGCCCCTTTTCAGCTGGGTTGTCAAAAGTTCTCATCTTTTATATTATTTGTTCATAATAAGACCCAATTCAAAAGAAACAGAAATAACCACTGACAAACACAACAAATAAGTAGCATTTTTTCTGTCAAATAGTCAAATTAGCTCGTGCCCTTTTTCAACTGGGTTATCAAAAGTTTTCATCTTACATATTAACTGTTCATAAAAGGAATCAATTAAGAAAAAACTGAAATAACTAGAGATAAACACAACAATAACATACCCAGTGGAATCCCACAAACTAGTGACCAAAAAAAAAAAAACACAAGACACATACGCCTAATATATTATTCATATATATTAATATATATATGAATATTAATATTAAATTGGTTTAATATATTATTCATAAATATTAATTTTGGATGTGCACAAATAAATATTTAAATTTATATAAAATTGAACAAATAGACACATTCTATGTGATATAATACATGTAGGATGTCACATACGATGCGATTACACGCAAGACACATACGCCTATTTGTCAATTTATACAAGTAAGTCTCAATTAAAATTGAAAAACATTGATGTCAATTCAAAGAAAGTTAAAAATGATTAGGGGTGACAAAATTAAATCCAAATCTGTTCAACCCACCCAATCTGTTGAACTTTGGCTGGGTAATTAACTCGCTCATTTATTAGCTCAATCCATCTCAACCCAATTCATTTTAACCCATTTAAAATTGGGTTGATATGCAACCCGAATTGACTCCAAAGAGATTTTGAAAAAATATTTTTTTAAAAAGTTGATATATTTGTATAGCCATAATAAAGAAAATATAATTTTATTAAGTACTAAAATATTGAAAAAGAACAAATAACATAAGTAAAACTTAATAAAAGTTGGGTCAGTTTGGATCTTGACCCGTTCTATAACCTAGTACTCAACCCGTTTTGACCCAAGCAAAGCGGATTGGGTTAGATCTTGATTTGACTCATTATCACCCATTCAAATTTGACCCACCCCGCCCAATTACCATTCCTAAAATGACATTTATTTATTATTCCTTATAAAATATTTTCTAGTAAATATGAGTATTTTTTCTCAAACAATAAAAATATTTGCGAACTATGAAGATCTGGTTGTTTTTCATTTTTAGAATAGTTAATCTGCATCGTAAGAAATCCCTACTGACATCGTCTATTCTATAAATTGTGTATTCCCTTTCCAAAGTGCTTTTTCCCTCTCCGGAGAATTGAACTTTGGTTCTTCATTACCAAATAGTTTGTTGACATGGGAAGCAGCAGCGGTGGAGATGTAGAAGCGGGACTCGCGAAGCTACGAGATGAAGATTTTGGGGCAAGTTAATTAAGGGTGACCAAAAGGTTTTGAAATTTAAAAAGAGTGACAAGAGTTTTAATTAATGGTGGTAGGTGATAATTTTTTGGTTAATGATTAATGTGTTTTGACCACTTTTTCAACAAGTCCTCAAGTTTTTTTTACACTTTGACCAAACATTTATTAACCCTAATATATTTTTTTAAAAAAAATTGTGCATCGGTAAATCCCCGCCTCCAACGACCATTTCGCGTCATTTCTTTCTTTTTCTTCACTAATTCTTTCTTCTTCTTCTTCACCATCATCTTCTTCTTCTTCCTCCTCCTCCTCCCTGTGTTATTATTGTTGTTTCTTGTGGCTATTACGTCCGAAAGAAGAAAGGAGAGAGCATAGCATTTTTTTTTCTCGAAAATCTTTTGGATTTGAGAAAAAAATTGAAGTTTAGTCGATTTGATACTAAATTTTGTTGTTGTATCACTGGGCATTGCTTGTAAAGTGATTTTCGACCATTTTTGTAAGTTAATATTGTTGTTTTATTTGTACTGCTCATCTACGTTTTTTGATTTTCTACTATTTCGGTTGAATTCGTTTTAACAATTGTCAAAATATACTTCCAGCAACTATTGCACATGCTCTAACCGATGTTTTAACAGTTGTTAAATATTGTTCAACAATTATTAAGATGCATTCAGGAACTCATTTAACAATTATTGAAACATAATTCAGCAATTGTTAAAACCGCTGGCGTGTACTAGCTGCTATTTTAACAATTGTTGAAACACATTGAGTAACTCATGCAACATTTATTCAAAAATTGTTAAAATCGTTGGCATGCACTAGCTGCTGTTTTAACAATTGTTGAATATTGTGTTAACAATTGTTGAAACACGTTGACTAACGTTTGCAACAATTATTCAACAATTGTTAAAATCGCCAGCGTGCACTAGCTGTTGTTTTAATAATTGTTGAATAGTGTTTAACAATTGTTGAAACGCGTTGACTAACTCTTGGAACAATTATTCAACAATTGTTAAAACCATTGGCGTACACTAGTTGTTGTTTTAACAATTGTTGAATATTATTTAACAATTGTTAAAACTGTTACACGTGTTCTAGCTGTTATTTTAACAATTGTTGAATATATTTTAACAATTGTTGCATGAGACCCTGAGTGTATTTCAACAATTGTTAAACACTATTCAACAATTGTTAAATCAACTGCAAGCAAAATCATGATTAGTTTTCTTTTAAATTATAATATAGGTACAAAAGTTCATACTATCAATGGGGATAAAATAACAATAAGAGTTGATTGCAATGGTGAATGGGTCGAGTCCAACAATTGTTATATTTAGCGTTGGAAAAATAAGAAATGGTAGAGACAGTAGCAATGATGGTGGACCGATATGTCACATATGAAGATTTTGCAAACACAATCATTTCCTATTGCGAACTAGATTGTGAATTGAAAGATCGTGTCGTCTCCTACATGTATAGTTGCGGTGAGAAGCAAAAGGCCACTCCATTTAGGATAAAAAATCAAACAAGCTTGCATACTTATTTGGAAGATGAAGATAGACTCATTTTAAGGGTATACGTGGTTGAAAGATTGACTGGAAATTGTCAAAATCAATAAATATTAAATGATGAATGTGATTCGGCAAACATGGATATTCTAGACAAAGAAAGTGTCGGTGCACAAAATACTTCTCAGACTCCTTCTACTCCTACTCCTACTCCTGAAGTTGCCAGCAATACACCAAAAATCAAACAATCATCACAGTCTAGTCATGTTTAAGATGATGAAACAGATTTTTACATCGGTATGTCATTCAAGAATAAGCATGTTAGACCCCGTAATTCTTTAAATTAAGGATAATTATCCAGTTGGGGAACTTTGTTGTGGATGTCGTGTAATTTAAACATAAGTATATTTCCGGCGCATGATTAGAGTATCAAGTGAATTGGGTGTACATAATTAAGTTTGGGTCAGAATTCCTCAATTGGATCAAAATAGAAACGTTTGGGGCCCAATTGATCAATAGGCTAAGATGAGGCCCTTATAATGTAATTTTGAAAACTTGGATGTCTATATATACCCCTCTTGTTCCCCAAAAAAATAAGAACATTTCACTTGTTCTTAACACTTAGAAAAAAAATAGAAGAGAAAGAAGGGAAAGAGAAGAAGAAGAGGAAGAGGGAAGGAAAAGAAATCAAGTAAGTTCTAATCTTTGCATTCTTATTTCTTAAATACTATAGT
>JAPFFP010081474.1:0-22338 GCA_026153255.1 Solanum medicagineum | reverse complement strand
TATTAATATATCAATATAGTATTTTAATATATTATTTCATCAATTTATTTAATTTAAAATAATAATTTAAGAGGTTTAATATTTTACATAATAATTTTAGCATAAGTTAGGTATTCTCTTACATAAAGATTATTATTTTAAAATATTATATATTTACATAAATGTACATATTATATTTATTAATTAGGTGACAATCTTATTTATTTATGGTACAATCGCGATGATTAGCGGACTCGATATCATTTCCTTATGAAAAGATTTTTTCACCTCTAATTGATTCTTTTTCCTTAATTGTTTTGCCAATTCTTTGCTATATAAACAATGCTTCTTCAACTCAGAGTAGACACTTTTCATACGGGAAAATATAGAACGCACTGCAAAACTCTTCTATACTACTTCTGCAACTTTTTTCTATATCACAAGAAAAAAATAGTATAGTAGCAAGAATAGAAGAAGGAAGAATTCTTTGGTTGTTTTTTACTGTTTGGATTCTCTGGGTTAGTGATTCTTTTGACATCATTATGTTTTTAGCAACATAATACTTCTTTTTTTTTTTGTGTGTAGCAGGTTTTAAATTTAAGTCTAGATGAAAGAGTTGCTTGGGACGAGAGGAGGATGATTTTGAAATCTGTTTAATTATTTGTTGTATTTTAATTTTTCACAAAGATGATGTAATAAATAATAGTGAAAATTAGGGTTATTACTGATCGGGGGCAGGAATTTACGTGCTACGTGTTTAATTTTCTCTTTATTTCTTCTTCCCTTGTAAAACAAATTTTTTCTCAAATTCTTCTTTTAAAAACCATTCCCAACTCTTTTTAATTTGAGTTGGACAATGTGTATTGAAAAACTAAACGGCTATCTACTAACCTATAGTTAGTGAGATAGCCAAAAGGGATTTACGAGATCTAATTCCATGTTTTTAACTAACCAACGCGTCCCGGGAGCATCACCTACCCAATTTTAAAAAAGGAGATTATGTGTATCTATACTTAAATAATTATGTGCATACATATATATTGTATCAAAGTTTTTTCTACTATTTTGCAAACACAAAATTATATACTATTTTTCTAAGACCGGTCTCAAATAAAAAATGTTTCTAGGTGAAGGAGCTTTGATAACTAAATATCATAGTTTCAAACCTATAAAGAAACAAACATTTTTTTTGAAAACTCTTTTTAAAATCTTCCTCTCTTAAAATCTAGAAAACTTTTTTACGAAATATTTTCTTCTTTTGGGTTGTTTCGTTTTATTCGCGTTAATACTCGCTTTATTTGCTCTCACTAATTCTAACGATAGGATAAGATAAAATAAAAAATTTATGTGGTCACTTGGCTCTAGATTAATAAATAATGTGTCACGACCCAAGCCTAGGGCCTAGACGTAACACGACGCATGGGGAACCCGAAAGATCCCAAGCAAGCCTCTTAACATATCGTTATACATCCTTGGTCGTGGAAGTAATAAAATACAACAAGAGATAGTAAATAGGGACAACGGGGATAAGGGACAACTTCCATATCATAAACATCAAGAGCCAAGAGAGAGTCAAAGCTCATAGCATAATACAAAGATATCCAACAACACTTCTAAAACTTAGATACTTAGCAGGGGCCAAGACAAGCTACCAGAATCACCCTCATAGTCAACATATACATAAAAGAAGATAGTCTTGGAACATAGTATGAGATCGTAAACATCGTTCCCCAAATGGAAGACTTACCAAAGAGCTTGAGAGAATTTGTACTAGCCACGTGGAGGAGGATGATCAAGTGGTGCTCCGGTTCCTACATGGTGATATCATAAAGGCATAGAGTATGCGTTAGTTCATTTGAATGTACTAAGTATGTAGGATGCAATGCAAGAAGAGATAAGTGACATAATCAAAATGCATAAGCATAAGTAATGAGTAATATATAACAATATAACATGCATGTGAGATGCTATGTAGTAAATTATTCTTACATAGGACATAATACATGTGCAAGAAGAGACCACTATCATATTGGTGGATCATTGCACCCTACCACCTTTGGTGATTGAGGTGCCAATCCTACTTATTGGTGGGTGGATCGTCGCACCCTACCACCCTTAGTGATCGAGGTATAAGCCCCCCGAAATGGTTATCAAGGTACAAAGCTCCCCGACATGGTTGGTGGATCCTCGCACCCTACCATCTTGGTGACTGAGGTAAAAACCCCCAAACATGGTTATCAAGGTACAAACTCCTCAATATGGTTACCAAGGTATAAACCCCTTGACATGGTTACTCAGTGTGCAACCCTCGAGTAGGGCATGGTCACCTTCCAACACTATATAAAATAAAACCATATACATACGTTCATTTCATTATCATATAGTCATTCAACTCATAAGACATGCATTGGATCTTCAATTTCTCAAGAAATCATAATTCGGGCATTTTATCAATTACTTGCCGGGTGTGTAGTGGTAGTGTAAATCCATGCAATTCAAGAGTAAAATCATGCTAGAAAATTCAATGTAAAACCATCAATAATTACTTGGTAACACCCTCAAGCCATATACATCAAGCCCTTCATCAAATTTCATAATAGATCTTAGATTCATAGCTCAAAACATACTAAAGCAACCATAATTTCATGAAACCCCAACATAGTGTGTAGTGAAATTCATAATAGATAATACCCATGAGTAAATCAACTTTAAATCATGCAATTTTAGGTAAAAGAGAGCTTGGATATCATGAGTAAAAGGAACCCATGAAAGAGACTCACATACCTTGACTTTGGAGAATCCTTGAAGAAGATTGGAGATGGAGACTTGAAGCTTAAATGAGAACCTTAAGATCTGGATGAGTTTTTGAGACTTGAAATTGGAGATGAAATATTATCCAAGTGTTTGATTGAGTATTTGGGAATGTCTTGAATGATATGAGGGTGAAATAAGGCTAAGTATATGTATTTTCATGCATGGGAACACTTAGAACCAGGACCCAAAAGCCTTGGACCGAACTTGAAAAATTGGACAAAATTTATACTGATGCGCCACTAAAACCTCATTGGCAATCGTATTTTTGGCAAAATGAAATTGTGATTCATTTGGTCAAAAATCAGGATTAGACCTATCCCCCACTCAATTTGACCCCTGAACAAGAATATGAAGTCGTATTTTTAATATCACACATGAATTTTGAGATATACGAAAATTACGATTTCGGGCACTTACGAGGCATATTTTTGGGCACTTTTTGGGGTCGTTTCAATATCTCTCCCTTGGTAATATTCGTCCCTGAAAGTCAAAGAAACGTATAAGAGAGATGCAAAAATGACAATTTCATCCCACATAAGGATGCAACAATGCACTTAAACATCATTTCAAAAGTCTCAACATAAGTGTAAAATCATCAAGAACTTGTCAATTTAAACATAAACATATGCAATGACATGAGGGCGGAACTTAAGACTTGAGATCATATTGTAAACTTAGATCAACACCTTAGGCTTAAGTGGGGTGGAAAAGATAAGGGTATTGCTTTTACATATCCGCTTCGGCCTCCCAAGTAGCACCTTCGACTTGTTGGTTCCTACAAAAGACCTTAACAGAAGGAACTTCCTTGTTCCTCAACCTCTTCACCTGCCTATCTAAGATCTCTACTGGAACTTCTTCATACGTCAAGTTGTCTTCAACTACCCCAAAAACATCAATAGGCACAATAGCATTGGGATTACCCATACACTTCCTCAACATAGACACATGAAAGACCGGATGAACCAATTACATCTCTCTAGGCAAATCCAACTCGTAGGCCACCTTACCGATTATTCTCATCACCCTATAAGGACCCACGTATCTAGGGATTAACTTTCCCTTCTTAACAAAATGGACCACAGCCTTCATGGGTGACACCTTTAAATAAACGCAATCACCAACCTTGAATTCAAGATCCCTTCTCCTCATATCGACATAAGACTTTTGGCTACTTTGGGATATTCTCAACCTTTCTCTAATCATCCATACATTATCCATAGAATTCATAACCATATTTGACCTAATAAAGCAACCTCTCCAACCTCAAACGACCCAACCGGTGATCCACAACGTCTACCATAGAGAGCCTCAAAAGGAGTCATACCAATGCTAGAATGATAGCTATTGTTATATGCATACTCAATCAATGAGATATGATCATCCCAACTACCTTTAATCTCTAATACACAAGCCCTAAGCATGTTCTCAAGTGTTTGGATAGTTCTTTTGGCTTGGCCATCTATTTGAGGGTGAAAGGTCGTACTAAGCTTTACCGTAGTTCCAAGACCTTTTTGGAAGGACCTCCAAAAGTGTGAAGTGAATTGTACACTATGATCTGATATGATTGAAAAAGGAACCCTATGCAACCTCACCAAGTCATGAATGTACAACCTAGCATAATCTTCAGACCTATATGTGGTCTTAACCGAAAGAAAGTAAACTGATTTTGTCATCCTATCCACCATAACCCAAATGGAATCAAAACCCTTTCTAGTCTTGGGCAACCCAACCACAAAATACATATTAATCTCTTCCTACTTTCAAGTAGGAATCTCTATGCCTTGGGTTAGGCCAAAAGGCCTTTGAAGTTTGGCTTTGACTTGTTGGCAACTATGGCAACCCAAAACAAGTTTGGCAATGTCCCTCTTCATGCCTCCCCACCAATACACCTCCTTCAAATCCCTATACATCTTAGTAGACTTGGGGTGAATAGAATAAGAAGAACCATGAGCCTCATCAAGAATCTTTTCCTTCAAGTTATCAACGCAGGGCACACACAACCTACCTTGGTACCTAAGGGCACCATCTCCCTATTGGGAGAAAACCTCCACCTTGCCATCTTTTACCAATGCCTTCAATTCCAACAAAGCGGGGTCAAGATCTTGCTTAGCTTGCACCTCCTCAACCAATGAAGATTTAGAACCATCAACAACAACAACGCCCCCATTATTAACTCCTTCCAACCTAACCCCTAATCTAGCCAACCGATGGACCTCCCTAGCCACTCCTTTGCCACCATCATCAACATGAGCAAGGCTACCCATGGACAGCCTACTCAAAGCATCCGCCACAAAATTAGCCATACCGGGATGATGATGCATACTCATATCATAGTCGTTAAGAAGTTCTAGCCACCTTCTTTGCCTCAAGTTGAGACCTTTTTTGGGAAGACATATTGGAGGCTCTTATGATCAGTGAACACACCAATATTCACCCCATATAAATACTAATGCCATATCCTTAATGCAAATACCATGGGTGCTAGCTCAAGATCATGGGTAGGGTAGTTCTTTTCATGCACTTTTAGTTTTCTAGAAGCATATGCTATGACCTTACTATTTTGCATTAGAACACAACCCAAACCAACTCTAGAAGCATCAGAATACACAACAAACCTCTCTAGCCCCTCCGGTAGTGACAATATAGGAGCGGACACAAGCTTATCCTTCAAGGTTTGGAACCTTTTTTCACACTCATTGGTCCATACAAGCGTAGCTTTCTTTTGCATAATATGAGAGTAAAATAAGGCTAAGTATAGGTATTTTCACGTATGGGAACACTTATGCCCAAGACCCAAAAGCCTTGGACCGAACTTGCAAAACTGGGCAAAATTTATACTGAGGCGAGTCCTTGGTGCATCGCGCCAGGGGCGCGAAAACCTCACTTGAAATTGTATTTTTGGGAAAATGAAATTGCGACTCGTTTGCTTTATTATTGGGATTAGACCTATTTTTCCACTCAATATGGTCCCTTGAACAATAATATGATGTTGAATTTTCGATATCACGCACGGATTTGAGATATATAGAAATAACGTTTTTGGGCACTTCCGAGGCACATTTTCGAGCACTTTTTGGGGTCGTTTCATAATGTTAACTTTCTTGTGTTATATCTCTCATAATTATTTGATCACTTAGTCATAAAAGTAACAAGAAATAATCAAGCTCTTTAATAGTTTTAAATAAGTTAATTTGATGCATCACTTAGATTTTAGTCCAATTAAATTTTCATTATTTTGTCACCTATTTAATAAAATAAAGTAAAATAAAATACTTTTATCACTTCAAATTAATCTTGAATCTTAAAATAAGAGACCAATGTGTTTTCTTTAAACCCCCACATAAGACATTAAATACGACGGAGAGCCGCACTTACAGAGCTCGAAGGGTGCCTTACACCTTTCCTTCGAGGTAATTTGAGTCCCTACCCAATCTCTGGTTGACTTAGACTTAGGTTTAGTATTAGATTAAAAAGGGTATCCTAATGCATCCAAAGCATTAGGTGATGACTCTTCCTTATTTTTAATCCCAAAAGAGTTATTTGCCACGATGTTGTCCAGGTTCTCATTTTGCACGAGAAAAATGGGCACGACAGAACGACGACTCCGTTGGTGGTACTAGGCTCTTACCATTACGTGTATTGTGTCGTATGTGGGTTATTAAGTACTTTATTTGTTTATTATTATTTTTTCCCTCTCTCTTACTAACTTGACTACTTTTTTTCCCTTTTCCCGTCTAATTGTATCACCCTTCCCCTTTAATATTGTTATTCCCTTCTCCCCTCCCAACTAACATCCCCTTCCTCTCCCTTATCCCCACTAACTTCCCTTTTTCCCACCCTTATCCCCTCTATCATCCCCCTTCCTCTACCTTATCCCCTCTGACTTCCCCTTTTCCCTTTCCCTTTTCCCTTTCCCTTTGTTTGCTTTACATTTTTATTACTGCTTTAAAACTATGTACTGAATGTTATTGCTTTATATACTGTTATACCATTCATATATTCCCCTATTTGGGAGCTTCTTCTTCTTTTTTTCTTTTCTCATGAGGTTGTGCCTTTGCACTTCTCATGAACTTCTCTTCAAAACCCCATTATCTAGAGAGATGGCATAATTGTTGTGTAAGTGTATAGTTTTGCTATCATAGGACCACACGCCTTCTCATATAGGAAACCCAACATCTGTCTAACCCACTCTTATAGAAACCTAGGATAGAGCTTTATCCACCCCTAAAACTAGGTCATGCATGCATAAGACTTAGGTAGTTTGACCCTTAGGGTCAATCTATATCATAGTAGCCACCCTATTTAAGTCTAAAGGGGTCCAATCACCCTATAGACAAAAATTTGCATACTACGTGTTTATGTGAAATGCGATAAAATTAATTCAAGCCTAAATATGTAAAATGGAGTTTAGAGCTTTTTCGTTTGTTGTGTGCAAATTTTCATGGCTTGCCCAAATTTTGCCAACACTCACATGGTAGTGTGTTTGAATCATAGAGTCAAAGGGTGGTAGAATAAGATCAAACAAGAGCGTGCGATAAAGGTCCATCAGTTACAAGGTGGTTTGACCTTCCCTCCTCTTCATCGCTCCCAACAATTATATAACCAAGGCCCTGTTGAGCTTCCATAGGCATCACACAATCATTCCTCACAAGAAATCGACAAGGAAGTTTCTTAGATCCCTAGGATTGAGGTACAATTCGAGTTTGACCTCTCTCGACTTTGATTGGATCTATTTGGATTTTTATACTCTCGATTCGGTCACAAGGATTGTCACAAGAACTTTAATGAAGAATTTGCTTACTCTGCTGAAAAGTGGAAAAAATATCGCATTATGCCTTCTCCCTCGCACTATTGGGTATATTGCTACTCCGTAGAGAAGGAGACAAAATAAACACTTCTTTGAGTTCTGTGGTTCGAGCATTGGCTAGAGGGATAGATCATGCAAATGTAACTTTGGTTCCAATGATCATTACTGAAATGATGATGGTGCTGTCCAAATGTGCTAGGGGAAAAGGTTCTTTAAGGGGTGCAATTTGTTACTACAAATATGGGCAATCAGGCACTATAGACGACCTGTCATATTTGACAGTCTAGATGGAATGGGGAACAAGATTCATACTCACGTAAGGAGAATGTCCAGATTTAATGCTCCATAAGGAACTAAAGAATGATAACTTTTTACGGGGGAAATGTCTAGGTATCAGAATCGATGGAAATATAATTGGCTCCGCATCCAACGTGCCAAGGTAAGTGGTGATAAGCTATATTACATCGAACTCATTGGTCTAAAAGGGGTTCAACCATATGCCTCTCGATGAGTTCTTCGTCAGTTTCGGCTAATCCAAATGATTCCAGTATGCTCTAACATGAACATAGCTATGCATGACTTTGGAGAGAAAATTCCACAAGTCCAAGACATAATGGGAAGATGGGAGAGGGCTATTAGTGTCCAAGTCCAAAAGCCTCATTCTTATTGCACAACTGGTACTATGTCTGGCTCCTAGAAGACGCTGAAGGCATAGACTTCGATCATGGTGGACGTCCTGGGTTTGAAGACTTGGAGGAGAAAGCTTGGGCTCCCAATCTACTTAATAGGGGCTATGGCATCACTGCAGAGATGAGATAACAAATCGTCCCTACATAAGGAGATCTCCACTTTTGAAGACCTTTGTTTTATTCTAGTCATTTCCCCCTCATGTCATCCTTTTTCCCCTTAGGTCTTTATTTTATGCAAGTTTTATTTTCTCATGATGTATTAGTTTAACTTTCTAATAAGATAGCCTTACCTTTTATTTCTTTATTTATACTAACTCTAAACTCCAATTCATAAGTTATGGCTTGAATTAATTATTACGAATCACTCATCGTATTAGCCCTACCTCTGGCTTAATGAGGTCCCTTGTATTCTAGGGTGATTATTTTAAAACTATGAGCCTATTGCTATTATTTTGACCTCCTGACATAGTTTTTGGTTTTTTTATTCCTCCCTCCCCCCCTCCCCCAAAAAAGTTGATCTGTTTGAACATTTTGGCCTATTACACTAGATCAAAAGGGGCTCTTCCTTCTCCTCCATCTCTCCAAAGTCCGAACAACAAAAGGAAAGTTAAGATGGTTGATGAGAACAGCAACAATGAGAACCGCCGATAGAGGGGCTCACTCCACTGACTTGGTATTGAGATTGGAGCGAAAGATTTTAGAACTTGAAGAAGATATGGCCAGCATGCGAAATCTGGCTAAACTATCCATTCCACTCGACACCCCTTTTGGGGATAACATGGAAGAACAATTCACTACAACCCCAAGCCACACCCCCACTTGTGCAACCCACTTCCCAAATACAACCAAACCCCACCAGTATGCCTACAAATGCTCAACTTCCTATCCATCACTTAAAAAACCTCTTATGCTCATGCTCCTTGAAACCATAACCACAATCTTATATACGTTGAAACCTCTCCTTATACCCATGACTTCCACGAATCAGAATCCTCCCAAAAGGATATGCTAATCAAATCTATGGTCGAGAACTAGATAATTTTACCAATCGCTTATAGTAGGTCGAAACAAGTATAAGGGTAGTTGGTTTGAACTACAAAGATTTATGTATACATCCTAATGTGGAATTTTCCAAAAGATACAAACCCCCCAAATTCGAGCTATTCAATGGTATTGGAGATCCTAAAGCCCACTTGCACATTTATTGTGACAAGCTTGCTAGGGTTTGAAGAAATGAAAAGATTAGAATGAAACTGTTTATGACAAGTCTCACTAGGGAAGCCCTGACCTGATATATTGAGAAAGACGCCTACAAATGGTCAAGTTGGGTATATATGGCTTCCAATTTCATAGACTAGTTAGGGTTCAACATAGAGAATGCTTCAGATTGGTTCTATATCCAAAATCTGAAGAAGAAGCCTAGTGAGACCAGTTAGGGTTCAACATAGAGAATGCTTCGGATTAGGTCTATATCCAAAATCTGAAGAAGAAGCCTAATGAGACATTAGGGGCTATGCACTAAGGTGAAGGTTTGAGGCTGCTAGGGTTAGGACTTTAATAGATGAGTCTTAGATGAAAGATTCATGCACAGGAGCCTCAATATTATGACATAATGATGCTCGTTGTGGAGAAAAGTTTTGCTGACACCATCAAGTTAGGTGAGAGGATTGAAGAGGGTATTAAGAATGGTACCATTATCAACCTGGAAGCTCTACAAGTCACCAATAAGGCGCTGCAATATGGAAGCTTGCCTGAGAATCGCAAGAAAAAAGTAGTGAGTACGATCATGTTGTCGCATAAAAGCCCCATTAAACCACAAACTCCAACCCCACCTCCCCCTCATTATCCGACATCACCTTACCCTATGCCTTATCCCCCTTATCCAACATATACTCCTTACCAATCTCCCCCTCCACAATACCAACAACCCACATATCCCATTTATTACACCCAACTAGCATACTATCAAACCACTCTGCCACCACCACTATCCCTTAAACAACCAATTTACATAAATCATCCCAACTTCGATGAGAGACCCACAAAAAACTACCCTCATCTAGTTGAACCTATTGCCCAACTCTATGAAAGACTAAAAGAAGTCGATTATGTCATACCAATCCCTACTGTACCTATAGATACCCAAGCCAAATGGTATGATCCTAACAAAGTGTGCGCCTATCATTCCAGAATGAAAGGACATACCACGGAGGCTTATCGATCCCTACGAGATAAGATCAAAAAACTCATAGATACCAAGACCATCTAACAAAGAACCCATGCTCAATGTGTCTAACAACCAACTTCCTAATCACCAGGTGAACATGCTGGAAGTAGGAGAATTAACAAATTTGGAAGGATCCATATGGTTGAGACAGCAAGATGAGTTAGTTGCTGTGATAAATAAAACACCTTTTGTGGTACAGGATCGTAAACCGTTTGAGGTAGAAGTTGTTGTGCCCAAGCCTCCGTTTATAGTCACAAGAGCCCCTCAAGCAAGCTTTGATACTCACACCATTCCTGGGAGCAATGGCAAGGAAAAGACAATAGTGGACAAGGCTGATGTTGCCTAAGGGGTAACCCACTCTGAAAAGATATACACTTCAGAACGCATGACTCAAGAAAGCTCGAGCAAGACCAAGCCTCCTGTCATAGAAGTAGAAGAAAGTGGTATGTGGAAAAAACCACTAGCTAAAGAGTATTCCATCACTGAGCAGTTGAGCAAGGTAACTACTCAAATATCCATTTTGTCCCTCCTGCAGACTTCGGAGCTTCACCAAAAGGCCTTGATGAGAATGTTGAACGAGGCATATGTTCCAGCCTACATTACTTAAGGAGAAACGGACCACATGGTCGGGAAAGTGTTCGAAGCATACAAGATATCCTTTCACGAGGACGAATTTCCACCTAAAGGGACCATCCATAACCGAGCTCTTTACATCACCAGCCAATGGCAAAATATGGTGATTTCTAAGGCTTTGGTTGATTTAGGTTCCGGATTAAACATTTACCCACTTGGCACTATCACACGGTTTGTTGTGGATCTGGCAAAGATTCAAAATTATAAGATGAATGTGAAGGCCTTCAATGGCTCCCAAAAAGACACTATATGGAAGATCACTGTGGACATGAGTATCGGTCCAACAACCTTCCCTTTTGCATTCCAAGTGATGGACATTCCTGCTTCTTACAGCATATTACTCGGACACCCTTGGATTTACATAGCTGGAGCAGTGACCCTTTATCAATGCCTAAAGTTCGAATTGGAGCACAAAGAGGTAGTGGTATACGGTAAGAAGGGGCATCCTATCTCTGCTGTTAAAGGGTAGGGTCATATGAACGGGGAAATGCTCACACTTGGAATTGGTAGGAGATATTGAGCCAAAACCATGGTATAGCAAGAAGATTTTAAGCATGCTACTATGTTTAAGTTATGAACCAGGCAAAGGGCTGGGGTAGACTTCAAGGTATGCTCGAGCCAATCTCTCAGCATTTCAAAAATGGTACCATTGGTTCGGGATATGAGGGAGAAGTGCCTATGAAAATAAGGGCATTGGACTTCGTGCTCTACAACCTCTGCCATCATTATATCAAACTTTCTTATTCACTAGGTCACTTGAGAGTGGTTTAGATGAAGAAGGACCTGCTAGAAAGTGTGAGGAATTTATCCATAATGGAGGACTTTCCTTCTGGGGCTAGAGAAGATTTGGTAGAAGAAGAAGCGGGGATATTCAATGTATTGAGCATGATGCTGAATTCAGGTTATGATCCAAGAAGGAGTCTAGCAGGCAGATTGCAAGGGATTACTGAGCCCATAAAGCCCCAATGTCGTTCAACCATGTTTGTTCTGGGTTATGCTTATACTGTGGAAGAATATCTTCACTGGGAACCTTTTCCAGCTGGGAGCTATTTTCTCTTGCCATGTCCCATACCATTGTTGCATCAGACTTTTCAATCTGCTAGGTTCATGAATGATAATACCAAAGATTTGATGAATAGGTTGCAAGGTTGGTCCCTGTTAGAGGTCGAAAAAAGAAGTTGCAATGTCATAATCAACGAGTAGGAGGAGGACATGATAATACCAAAGAATTGCTGAATGGGTTGCAAGGTTTATCCCTGTTAGAGGTCGAAAAAAGAAGTTGCAATGTCATAATCAACGAGGAGGAGGAGGAAGCCCCAATGTGGAGAAAGGCCATAAAGACCATCGTCAGCAGCTGGACCACTACCCCATCCATGCCACGTTGGGCACTTGGATAGTAATGGAAAATTGTCATTTTTCATTATGTTTTTCAAAATAAAGACTTTTCAATTCCATTTTTAATGTTTTGCCAATTTCAGCACTATAACAAAATCAAAATTTGGCTATGCCTTTCGAAATAATAAAATTTGCATTTACTTATTATTGATGTTATTTTATTCTTCTTTGTTGTTTCTTTCAAAATAATGAATTTTAATAATGTTGAATCTAAGACTGTGGCACATAACGAGACTGGATAACATAACATAATTGAGACAAAAGTGGTGGATGAAAATAAAGAGTACAAAGAAGTTGTTAGAAAGATCGAGGAATTTGAGGAAAAGGCTAACGCAAATCTAAAAGAAATAAAAGTGGTAAATCTAGGTGATTCTAAAATGGTTAAAGAAACACGAATCAGCATTCACATGTCCGAGGAAAAGAAAAGGGACTACATCCAATTCCTGAAAAGGAACAAGGATATCTTTGCTTGGTCCTATGCAGATATGAAAAGGTTGAGCACTTCAATAGTAGCCCATCGATTGCCTATCGATCCATCCTACCCGCCAGTGAAGCAGAAGCTGAGAAAATACAAGCCTGACCTGAGTTTGAAAATCAAGGAAAAAGTATTAAAGCAATTAGAGGCCGGAATTCTTCAAGTAACCAAGTATTTGACCTGGATCGCCAATATTGTGCCGGTATTCAAGAAAGATGGTAAGGTTAGAGTCTGCATGGATTATCGAGACCTCAACAAGGCTAGTCCTAAAGATGATTTTCTATTCCCGAACAAACACATTCTAATAGACAACTATGCTAAACATGAAACACAGTCATTTGTGGATTGCTTTGTTGGCTACCATCAGATCAAGATGCATAAGGATGATGCTAAGAAAATGGACTTCATTATGCCTTGAGGTGTTTATAATTACAAGGTGACACCATTCAAACTGAAGAATGATGGAGCTACCTACATGAGAACAATGAGCACTTTATTCCATGACATGATCTATAAGAAATTGAGGTCTATGTGGAGATGTCATCATCAAATCAAGGAAAGGATGTGACCATTTGATTGATCTTCAGAAATTCTTAGACAAGCTGCAAAGATACAACTTGAAGTTGAATTCTATTAAGTGTGCTTTTGGGGTTCCTGCTAGGAAGTTGTTGGGTTTTATTGTTAGTCGTTGAGGTATAGGGCTAGATCTAACAAAAATCAAGGCCATCTATAATTTCCCTCCTCCAAGAAGTAATGATTTTCTTGGGCAAACTCAACTACATCAGTCATTTCACAGCCCAATCGACCGTCATCTGTGAGCCAATCCTCAAGCTGCTGAAGAAGGACACTGCTATCAAATGGACCCCAGAATGTTAAGAAGCATTTGACAAGATCAATGACTATTTTTCCAACCCTCCAGTACTGGTTCCTCCTGAGTCTGGTTGGCCTTTGCTACTATACCTGTAGGTCATGGATAATGCTTTTGTGTGCGTTCTGGGTCTACATGATGAAACGGGAAGGAAAGAGCAGGCAATCTACTACATGATTAAGAAGTTTACATCGTATGAAGCTCGATACTCCTTGCTTGGGTGCACTTCCTGTGCTTTGACTTGGGTGGCCCAGAAGTTGTAACATTATCTTTCATCACGCACGACATATTTGATCTCAAGGATGGATCCTTTAATGTATATTTTTCAAAAACCCTTGCCCACGAGTAAACTGTCCAAATGGTAGATATTGCTGAGTGAATTTGACATAGTCTATGTCACACAGAAAGCGTGAAAGCACAAGTATTAGTCAATCATCTAGCAGAAAATCCTGTAGATAAAGAATACAAGCCTCTAAAGACTTATTTTCAAGATGATAAATAGCCTTCGTAGGAGAAGAGATCTTTGAAGAATACAATGGTTGGAGGATGTTCTTAGACAGAGCCAAGAATCTCAACAGATCAGGCATCAGGGCTATTTGGTCTCACCAATAGGTCAACACTATTCGACATTAGAAAAACTCAGATTTCATTGCTCCAACAACATGGCTGAATATGAGGCTTGCATCTTAGGTCTCCGATTAGCAATCAATTTGGATGTCCAAGAGATTTTGGTAATAGGGGATTCAGATTTATTGATTTACCAGGTATAAGGTGAATGGGCGGTATGATATCGAAAGCTTCTACCATATTTTGACAATCTGCAAATGCTTTGCAAAAGATTCACTAAGGTGGAATTAAACATATTCCACGAATCCCAAATGAGTTTGCAGACACCTTAGCCACACTATCTTCTATGATCTGGTACCTTGATTAGAATTATATTGATCTCATTCACATACATGAGCATCCTGCATATTACTTTCATATTGAAGAAGAATCGAATGGGACAACATGGTATGATGATATCCAGGAATAATAGAGAGAGGTAATTACCCAGAGGATGCAACAAAAGTCCAAAAATGCACAATTAGGAGGCTAACAAATCAATTCTTCTAAACAGAGAAATTCTATATAAGAGGACTCCCGATTTGCATTTGCTGAGGTACATTGGAGCTAAGGAGGCGTCCAAACTTGTAGAGGAGATGCACGTAGGAACATATGGTACTAACATGATCAGCTTTATCTTTGTAAAAAAGATCCTTAAGTCAGGTTATGTTTTGTTGACCATGGAGATGGACTATATACACTATGTTCAGAAATGTCATCAATGCCAGACCCATGCAGACGTGATCCGGGTTCCTCCCAACAAACTCTATGTCACCAACTCAGCCTGGCCTTTCGCAGCTTGGGGCATAGATGTCATTGGTCCCATTGAGCCAGCGGTATCAAATAGACATAGATTTATCCTTGTGGTAATTGACTACTTCACCAAATGGGTTGAAGCCACACCTCATAAATCTGTCACCAAGAAGGTTGTCAATGATTTTGTCAAGAACAACATCATTTGTGGGGTTCCCAAAACAATCATCACTAATAATAGCCACAATCTCAATAGTGGTCTGATGAGAGAGGCCTGTGATTGATTCAAGATCAACCATCGAAATTCCACCACATATAGACCCCAAATGAATGAAGCACTAGAAGCTGCAAATAAGAACATCAAAAGGATGTTATGGAAAATGGTTGACAATCATAGGCAATGGCATGAGATGCTACCATTTGCACTATTTGGAAATCGTACTACCATTCAGCCCTCTACTGGAGTAACACCCTACTTTTTGGTTTATGGTAAAGAAGCTGTAATCCCTGCTAAGGTTGAAATACCATCTCTTAGAATTATTCAAGAAGTAGAGTTGGGTGATGCTGAATGGGTACGAAGTAGGTTTGAACAATTGGCGCTAATTGATGGAAGAAAGATCAATGTCATCTATCATGGACAACTTTACCAGAATACAATAACTCGAGCATTCAACAAAAAGGTCAGATCGAGGTACTTCACGCCTAGACAATTAGTCTTGAAGTGAAACTTTCCAAATAAAGATGAGGCAAAGTTCGCATCAAAATAACAAGGTCCGTACATGGTCCATCGAGTCTTGACTAGAGGAGCACTCATACTCGCAGAAGTGGATGGTGAAATCTAGCCTAGACCTATTAATTCAGATGTTATGAAGAGATACTACATTAGATTTTATCTTATGCTCTTTTTATTTGGAACTACATCAGACCTGATTCCTACTTAAGAGGGATATGTAAGCGCTTCTATGGAGTTCGGTCTTATCATAATAAAATCTTTATTTTCCCCCTCAAACCTGAACTGGGGCGGAATTTTTTGAGAGGACCTCAAAAATTCTTTCAAGAGAATACTCTACCAGACAAGATAACTGGGGCAGAATTTTTGAGACGAGCTCAAAAATTCATGAAAAACAGCACAAAATCTCACAAAAGAAAGTCGTAGTCCAAAGATTCCCCCTCAATTAGATGTTGGATTTGTCTCAAAATGTGCCACTATCGAAGATTCAACATCATTTATAAGTTATCAACTGCTTTAATGTTAATTTTTTAAAAATATATACTACTTTCACAAATTTAAATGTTATACCACTTTTCCCAAGACAAAAGCCCGATAAGGCTTTGGACATCAGCAACCGATGGAGCATACCATCCACGACAATGGACTGATCAACCTTATGCTTTTATAAACTAATAATTTTTCTTTGAATGCAGAAAAAATAGACACATATTTCGTCATTGTCCAAGAAAATGACAGTCTACTAAGACAAAATATTACTCTATGCTTTACGTTGCATTGGCCCGAGAATTGCATTGCATGTGCCGAGAATTGCATTGCATGTGCCAAAATCTGCATAATATTAGCCCCAGAAATTGTATATTCCCTAAGATTTGCATTGCATTATGCCTGCATATGCCCTAAGATTTGCATTGTATTATGCCCGAGAATTGCATTATGCATAATATTGGCCTGAGAAATTGCATGTGCCTAAAGATTTGCATTGCATTATGCCCAAAAATTGTATCTTAGATGATATTGGCCTGATAAACTACATGTGCCGGAAAATTTGCATTGCATGTGCTCGAGAAAACTGCATATGCGTGAATCTGTATAATATTGGCCCGAGAAATTGCATATGCCCTAAGATTTGCTTTGCATTGTGCCTAAAAATTGCATTCTGCATAATATTGGCCCGAAAAATTAGATGTACCCTAAGATTTGATTTGCATTATGGCCAAAAATTGCATCTTGCATGATATTGGCCCGATAAACTGCATGTGCCCTAAAACTTGCATCACATTGTTCCTGAAAATTGCATTTTACATGATATTTGCCCGCGAATCTGCATATGATCGAAGTTCTATCTGCATTGGCCCGAAACGTTACATGACCTATTATACCCCAAGGCGTCATAGTCCAAAGGCATTATTCTCATGGCCCGCGAAAATCATTTCAAGGCCTAGGGTTTTAATTTCTGCTTGTCATACCCTTAAGGCGTCATAATCCAAAGGCATTATCCTTCATGGCCTAGGGATTTTAATTTATGCTTATTATGTTCCAAAGGTGTTATCGTCCAAAGGCATCATTTTTCATGGCCTACGAACATCATCTCATGACCTAAGGATATAATTTACAATTAGCATGACCCAAGACATCATAGTCTAAGACGTTATCCTTATCGTCTTATGGAAGAAAACTTCATGGTTTAAGTAGGAACTTGCATCATTTCATTACCTAATATGCGCTCCAACTATTTTATCTACTATTTCTTTTAGTTACAGATCATAAATCTCGTGGATACATTCTACCTTTTACTTCAAAATACGCCTTTTATTTTGCTATCGATTACATTACACCTTCTGCTTTTCTTTCGATACCCAAATCATTTTCTATACCTTGATCTTTCCAATTTTAGTCACTATCACTTTTATTCAAATCCCATCAATTTTTATTTCTAGGAATCTCATTCGTTCCTAAATCCAGAACTACACACAACCTGATTATCGTATAAGTAGAGATATATAGGGAACTTGAAACCAATGGCTCGACCGTAATTTTTCTTCCCTTTTATTTTATTCGGTCCCTCTGATAATATTTTAGCGGTTGGACAAAATCGGCTACTCCCTAAACTTTCTTTGCTCAAAAATTCATGCTTCATTTCCGAGAAAAGAAAGGGCAACTATTGATACCCAATTTTGACCGACCTATACCCATTTTTAGATTGTCATTTAATTAAAATAAGTATTTTTGAAACTCTTTAAATAAATGAGTATATTTTCAATTTTGTCAAATAATTGTGTATTTTAAACATTCTTGATTTTCAAAATTTATTCGTAAATTATTTTTTCATTTTTAAATTACCTTTATTATTATTGTTAGTATTTATTTTTATTATCATAATTATTTTAGTGGTAATGATAATAATAGTAGTAATATTTACTATTTATTTAATTATTTATTACTTAGTATTATTATTATTAATATATCAATACAGTATTTTAATATATTATTTCATCAATTTATTTAATTTAAAATAATAATTTTAATTGGTTTAATATTTTACATCATAATTTTAGCATACGTTAATTAGGTGACAATCTTCTTAATTGCACCTCAATTTATTTAACTCGTAGCCTTTTAATCTAATTCATTTCACCTTTAGTTAATTTCTTTGCAATTTGTTTCAATTCTAGCTAAATCCTACGCAATTTCTTTCAATGCTAACCTAAATTGGGTCGATTTGTGACCCAATTTTAAATTTTCAAACTTAATTCCATGTCAATTCAATCTCGTCCGTTCATTTTGTATTCATCTAATGGTTAAGGTTAATTCTTATTATATTTCCACTTTCATTACCTAATGCTCAAGACCCCTAACTTCATTTTTCATTCTCTCCCGTCACTTTCAACAAGCCGCCACCTCCATTTTCTCAACTGCCGAAATCTCGTCAGAAAACCCCTTTGTCCTCTCCTGAATTCGTCCATAGCCTCACCCCGCCGGAATCACAACCAATGACCGCCATATGGGAAAACCTAAAGCCCCCGCGACCCTGTCTTCCTCTTTTCTGTTTCGATGCCGACAACTCCTAGAACAACCATCCTCACACCCTTATTTTGGCCAGAAAAAATAGCCCTAAAATGACCCTATTTCACCACCATTTTCGACCCCATTTCCCACCTTTAACCCACTAGATTCCAGCCCCCAAGACAGCCCTTCAACGCACCATTTCAACACCCAAAACACCACCAGAAAACACCATGAAAACCCACCAAATCAGCCCCCAAAATGAACCCATTTGCTCCACCTCCTCTGCGTCCCTTTTTCGGTAGAAAAACTACCATGTAACAACCGGTGAAGTTAACTCCAGCTAGAGGTTATGATGAAAATTGTGTTTAAAGTTTGGTTCGAAATTCATCCTTGTACCACTGTTTTAAGTTTATCTAAGAATTTCCTATGTGTTTTAATTGATTCGGAAAGCTTTGGTCATTCTGATTCTCTTATGAGTCTTGGGATTTTTGCAAAATTTTGTCTCTAAATTTAAGGACTGGTGGATAAGAAAGTTGTTATATTTAGTTGGTTGTGAATTATATTTTGCAAGTATGTAATCTTCTTGCATTGACAAGAATGCCCGTTATTGAGGCGAGTTTGATTCTTTGAAAAGTTGTCTTAATTTTTATGTAATTGACTGATTTTTTTGTTAAATTATATTAGTATGATTTATAGTCTAGTTTGATTGAAATTATGATTTTGTTTTTTAATAATGATGGGTATCATGTGATTAACTTTATTTAATTACACAAATCGTAATTGATGATCTCTAGAAATCCTTATTTGCTTGGGATTTCATAAATTCCCACTCTTTTTGAAGACTACAATAATTTTGATTTTCTGAAATTACTTCTCTTTGCTTTAATTAGATTTGTTTTGGTACTTAATTGCATCATATGGCATACACGAAATATGCTATTTCCTTTCTTTTTACTTGATTGATTGTCTAATTTTATTTCCTTCTTAAAAATGAATTATTTTCTTTTGGTGAATTTGGACAAAAACCTTTCTCTAAAATTAATTACAGAAGGAATAATATTTTGTTTTTCTGTATATACTTGAGCAATTCTGACTGTGATTTTCTTAAGGATTTTTTAGTTGATTGTTATTATGGTAAATATCCTTAAATTCTGCTTAACATATTGTGTCATGAGCCGGACCTCGGTCTAGGAGTGACATGACGAATGGGAACCCGAGAGACCCCAAACAAGCCTCAAAGTATCTAAATTCACATCATCGGTTCGGAAGCGTATTCAAAAGTAAATACATAGTTCTAAGGGACTGAAAAGTAGGACTCACGCTATGGGGATATCATAGGGAAAGGGGTTAACGTGGATTCACATAACACGTAGCACATAAAGACTAAGGTGCGGGTATGTATGACTCACTCTCTGGGGCCAATTTGGGATTTAGGATCTTCCACATTTCCACATCAAACATACATAAATATCATAATCCTCATAACAAATCCATAATAGCCATATCCAAAAGATATCCATAACCGTAAGCTCTAAGTACAACATAACACTTAGATCCGATAAGAGTCTATAAGACGTCAAACAATGCCTCTAGTCATAAGATGGGACGCGGGCCAAGAAATGTCCCAAGGTCACCGTCAAAGTATATATAACATAAGCAAAAATAACATAAGGTAGATGAATGGTAGCTTGTCCTTGGAAGATAGGACTCACCACAACAAATGTCTCAAAGTACTCTAGCCGTCAAACGGTGGATGAAAGTAATCTCCGATCCTTGCATGGTGAGATCATGTAAGACAGAAGTATGCGTTAGTATGTTTGAATGTACTAAATATGCGGGGTGCAATGCATGTAACTTATCAAAACCTGCATATCAATGTTAGATGGCAAGACACATAATATAAAAAAAGATTTATAGGAAGAAATGTAGTATAACAAGATGTAATGAAATTCATGATGCATGAAATGAAAATGATGCTCATATATATAGTGGGAATATGACCTCAACCGATATGGGTAAGACCAAGTGAGCTACTACGTGGAATCCCGATGAAATCCCCACATTGGTAAAGAGGTGGTCTACTTGCCAAAGGTAAACCATACTCCACCTTACGAGAATACATCTCATTTCGTATGAAGCAACCTTCTTTATGGGAATATATCCCATTTCGCATAGGATTTCCACATATAGCATATCATGTCACATTATATTCTACCTTACGGGAACCTATCCAATTTTCTATGAAGCAACCTTCCTTGCGGGAACATATCCCATTTCGGATAGGATTTCACATAACTATGTTAGGCACATAGTTCTAGGAAAGAGTGAGGGCCCTTTGGGATAGCCCTAACGCTCCAAATCCATCGGTGCTAAGTCATCATCCTACAAGAATACATATACGTATATATTTACATGTTTTCAAAGAGACAATAATCATTTCCAAAACTATTTCACTGCATTCTTAGACTTAAAGGCAAAACATCATTCATAATAATTCATACTTAGGCTTAAATGCCAAACATCATTCATAATAATTCATACTTAGGCTTAAATGCCAAAATTCATAATTCATATCGTAATACTCATGCATAAGAATAACTTATTTGTACATACATAATGGTGAAAACACCCATAATGCTCCAAGAGCCATAATCAATAGACATATATGTGATCACATTCTTGTCATAACCATAATCTTGTAAAAAATCTTATACTTAGCATAATTAGGCTTAACCCACTTCACAATTTCCATAAATTTTCATAACCATGAGATGCATATGCTACGAATGAGATGTGAGTGACATGGGTAATTTCGATTCAATCTAAAATCATCAAAATAATATAAAATTCAAGTGAAAACATAATTAAATCTACATTTAAAATCATAATATAATCACCCATGCATGAACAAGCCTTGAAAGGGGACATGCGTATTCATAATCTCATAAATTCTTTGTAAATCATCATAAAAGGGCTGAAAGTAACTTAAACTCATCAAATATGAACAATCCATACATCAATTTAATTTAACAAATCCAAAAAGTGAAATCAATATTCAGAGGGAGTTTAAATTCATGAAATTTTGATTGAAAAGATTTGGGTCTTTTTGGTTGGAAGGAACCAAAGATCAAACCCACATACCTAGACCCAATTGAAGAAATTCCAAGAGAAGTTTGAAGGAGACTTGAATTTTCCTTGATCCCTAAGTTGAAAATCTTCAAGAGTTCTTCAAAGGAATTTGAGAGAGTTTAAAATGTGAGGAGTGAATTTTGAATGTTAGGAATAGGGTTTAGGTCATTTGGAGGTCTTAAGATAGCTTAGGAAGTCATAAAAGACCCTTAGGAGAAGCCACA
>JAPFFP010081453.1:0-22343 GCA_026153255.1 Solanum medicagineum | reverse complement strand
TAAGTGCCTTTATGTGCCAAGGAAGAATCTAGATTTCATGCCAAGTAATACGAAATCAAGTAGTCTTACATACCTCGATATATGACCTGTTATTATCTCGGAGTAACCTCCTTTTCCATCTAATATTTATCTACAATAGAGTAGGCAATAATGCTGGTATTAGCAGCTAAGAAACACTTCTTGGTAGTCCAATCTAATGTAAAAATAAACTTTGGGTAGCAACCCGTAAGCATCGACCCAACGACGTTATTTTATCCCTTCCACCCCTAAGCATATATGTCTATTACCCATTCCATATACATGGTTTATACAGCCTAATTTAGATTCATAATATGCTGGAAGCAGTTCACAATTCACAGCACACACCAACTTCACACGACATGCAATCAGGTAGCACAACCTTACACCATTCCCCTGTATCTCGACGTCAACAATTCAAAACTATCCAGACCTTAACCAAATTATCCTCAACACATATATACATAGAAACAACCTTAAAATAGTCACAGAATAGCACCAAAGTGGTCATGAAGGACGTGAGTCAATAGCCTTCCATCCATTAGCCCCTAAGTCCCAATCAAAATCACACTTAACATATCACAATAAAACTCGTTGTTAAGTGAAAAAAATCAGAGAAGAAACCTTATATTAATATCTATAGCTTAAACCATGTTAGGAACATCAACATATCTTTATAATCCAGCCTAAAAACCATAGAGAAGTCATTAAGAAAAAAGGCAAGTGAGCAGCAACTTTTTAAGCACATGTTGTCCGACCTTTATTCACAAGCATAACAAGCATATACTCTTGTTTGTCATGGGATAAGTATAACAAATAAATGGATATTTACACTTACCTTAGACTCAAGATTTAGGTTTCCTTCAAGAACCCTAGAGGGTTTTATTGGCTGCCTTGTGAAGTGAAGTAAAGAGAAAAAAGAGTGTTTAGGAAAGTTGAAAATTGTTCCAAAGTGAAATGACTTAAGGGACTCTTTTGGACAACTTTCTCTTGAGCTTTTGAACACATATCAACACATGTTAATAATCTAGTGATGCAGCAACTTGGGCCTCTCACTTGGGCTTAGGTGGGTCTCAAAGTTGATGGGACTTGGCTGCCCATTTTCCTAATTCCTCTTCACTTAGTTTGGGCCCAATTAGTCAAGTGGGTTGTGATGTACTTAGTTCCTTTTATTATTCGTCTTGGGCTATAAGTATTGTCCATTTACGATGCTAAAACACGAGTGAGTTACACTCTTAACACGACCATTATTCATTATCTAACTTGGATAGATTTGGTGGCGGGTCTCGTCTCCGTTAACGAGCATATTTAAGCTAAGCATGTAGGTGACTCACCTGCTAGCTTCCTAAGTCCTACAACCACCTCATTTCTTTCACCTCGTTTAAAGTCATGATATCCTCAATTTGACTTAAAACTTATTTACACTCGACCCTATTCAGCGCTAGACATACATGTCGCCCTCTAATTTGAGATTCAAGCACTTTTAAAAATTGCCGCTAATTTGAAAAGTCATATCACATTTCATTTGCATAGTACTAGTACTGTAAGATGTGGGGTGTTACATCTTGTGGATCTTCATCTAATTTAGAACCACAAAACTCAAGAGGGTTCATTCTCGCAAAGTCTCTCACCCTAGAAGCCGGTTTAGCCACATTAGGAGGAGCCACCATATCTTGGTTCACTTGATTGGTCATGGCTTGAGCTAACATAGAGATGGCAATATGGAACTCTACATTAGTGCTTGATCAACTATAGGATCATTAGGGGATTAAGGAACCGAAGGAGCTTTGTCCTTATTAGTATCGGCTCCCCTTTGAATAGGTGCTCCTCTTGGAGGCATCTTTTTAAAACTCACAAGGCATAATCATTCAAGAGAGGAAGTCTTAGAGTGCCCTCAATGGCATGGCATAGATCATAAAAGAAGTAAACAATTCCTAAAATGCCTCATAGCCTTCTACTAATAGATGTGGTGTGCTTCACTGATAAATAAGACTCAACTTAATGCAACATGTTAGACCACCCAAGACACTTCAAAAGTCTGACATGAAGATCAAAATCTTGAAGGACCCAAATCAAGCCATTTAGTGTATTAATAAGTTTACACGTAAGGCAATCAAAACATCCTCATAATCTATATGAGAATGGGGAATGGGACTTACCTCAAGAGCATAAGAGGATATGAAAAAAAGCTTAACAATAAATGATAAGACAATATAGATTTTTACACAATCAACGATGCTTCTGTATAGTTGAGCATAGGTGAGGGCCAAGACATGTTCCTAGCTCATCGTCAAAGAAAGTGTAGTATAAGAGGTAGTATCATAATGTCTCAAAACTAAAGCAACTATGATAGAAAAGTGATAGGCTTGCCCTCGAACAGTGAGGACTCACCACAAAGTCTTCAAAGTGAACTCCAAAGTCTAGTCACAAGCATGAGAAGTAATATGGGAACCCTCTCCTACACTATAACAAAATGTAGGCAAGAGTATTCGCTAGTACATTTGAATATATTAAATATGTGAATAATGCAATGGATAATAAATTATATAACATGAGTAACCATTTCAACTATCATGATAAAAGAGTAGTAGAATCATAATTAGGTATAAGATAGATTAATGCATAAGTATATCATAAGAACATCATGTAAAATTAAGGATTTCGAGTAGTCAAGTCACTTCTCACCATAAGGATGATAGACATGTAGGAAATAAGCATAACCGATAATATGTCACGATCCGATTTCTTAGGCCATGATGGCACCTAATCCATCAGTAGATAAGCCTATCTCATAGCCCAGAACCATAGGCAATGAGCTATCTAGTGGAAGAAATTGTAATAAGTAAAAATTACCACAATGAGGATAAGAGATATAAGATATCGAAGAAGATAATATAATGAAGCCCTCCGTTAGAGCAGGAATCAATCAATATTCAAGCTTCTAATACACAAAATGAGAGTACAAGGCTTACAAATAACAGTATAGAATACCTCTAAGTATAAAATAAAGATAAGTTCAAATACAATGAGTTGGAAATCGACAACTCTAGATGCTAGGAGCTTATTATAATCATCGAAATCCTCGTCCTGCTCTGCTCCAAAAAAGTCAATAGAGGGGACTCACACTACGATCTACAAGAGGCAAAATGGTAGAATGAGTACCAAACAAATGGTACTCAGTAGGCATAGGCCGATTGATCTTTACAGATAAAACAAGTACAAACAATACAAAAATAAGGTAGGTATAGAACAAAAGTAAATGAATAATGTCAAGCTAACTACTAATCAATTTTACAAGATGATGATAAGGAGAGCAAAATTGTACCTAAGAGAATCAGGTCTACAATTTGCTAGTATAATAGACAGGCTATGAAGTCAAATCACCAATGAACAAAAGAAACATAAAGAGTTTGAGCTAGCCAATCAACCTAGGAACTAGTTCAAACCAACCTAGAAAGGTACACACTCGAACCCGAAAAGAACAAATCACACCTATCGTAGCTATCAAGTCACTACAATACATAATAACAAGGGAATGCAGGTATAAGCAAACAATAACCAGCTGATGTCCCATATTATCGGTGGCACAATCAGCAATCCCTTACTAGTATCCCATACTACTAGGGGACCAAGCAACAAAAAATATACTAATGATGGCGATGCATGTGAATGCAATGCATAATAGCTCTCCACTGTGTATAACTTCAAGTATAATATGACCTACCCTAGCTGAGCTAGCAAGGTAGCACTCATAGTTTCTTAACACAATATAATGTCTCCTCGACATGAAATTCCAAGGGGGATAAAAAAACCCATACACACTACCTGGGCCTACACCAGCACTTATCATAATCAACATCTCCATCAGTGATATTGGAGGAATAGTAGTCATAATGCAAAAAGGCATAGATGCGTCAGCTAGTCAAATCATTAAAATTGAGGTCATCTTAGTTACCTCCCACAATGTCAAGTAGAAAAGAGTATGTCCTCAATGTCCTGATGATATCAAATTTGAAAAATTACATGTTCTAAGTGGTACGAATCCTGATAAGAACTAGTTAAAAAATCCCATAGTATCCACCATGAAAAGCCAGATTGAATCAATACCAAATCTGTAGTATAGAATACCATTTTTCCACTCTCTCCCTCTCCATGAATAATGATGAGTTAATGCATGATTGGGATCATACCAAAAAATAGTATGGATAAGGAACCAATTTAATGCATTCCATCAAGTATCCAAACAAGTCATACAAAATCTAGGGAAGCAAACCTCTACATCTATAGAAGCATAGGCAGAGATAACTAACCTGGGGTCTAGCTTCTTCAAATCACGGCCTTGGACAAAAGAATGAACAACATTATATATAATAATAATAATAATAATAATAATAATAATAATAATAATAATAATAATAATAATAATCAAAAGGAAACATTATGAGACATCAATGTAAGCTGGTACATGAGTTATGGATAATGAGGCCTCAAGTCAAGTTACCTAGATAAGGCTCGATTTTATAAGACCCAAGTCTTCTACTCCACTCTACAAGGACCTATACCTCTCAAGGCACACCGATGTAGAGATAATTAAGTCTCATGGTTCTGAAACATCATAAGGCTATGACATCATTACTCTAAGCCTAGACTAAGGCTAAACATGCTCCAATAAACCATAATCTCAGCCAAAATATCACACACGACATAGATGATTTGAAAGTACAAGTACCTACCGACCCAAAAAATATAGAATAACCACAGTCTAATCTCAAAATCACCATCATATGACTAAATATATGACAAAGAGACCGCAATAGCTCAAGGAAACTAGTTCCTGAGAGGAAGATATCCCTAAGATTGATACCTTACCTCAAAAGCATACACTTCAGTCCATAACTCTCTCAAAAACTACTAAGTCTTTTCTCTCAAGGGATTCACCATTGAAGCATAGGATTTTAAGCTTTATAAGGAAGAGCAAAGTCAATTCTTTCAATCCTTCTGAGGTTTTACCAATTAGGTTTGTAAGGCTTCATCCAAGGACTAATTTTATCTGTGGAGCCTAAATCCAAACTCCACTTTTCTCAAGTTTCCAGCATGATTTTTTATGGGTTTTCACAATTTCCCTCAAATTGCTTGGAGTATGATGATTACATGATTATTTTACTTGATTATGTAAGAATCATTGTGATTTACATAAATTGTATGATTTGCAAGTGATTCACAAGAAAACTTCAATTACATGATCAAGGCTTATGAAATCAATATGGGTTCCCTTATGATTCAATTTTATTTCAATTGCTTTAGTCTTACATGATTTTCATTCAATTCTATGATTTCAGACTCCATTATACATGAAACCATGTTATGTCCTAATTTCTATCTCAAGCTATGTTTCATAAATAAGATTTCAAGTATGAAAGTATGCTTATGATCATGATTATGAAAGGGTGACCTAAGACCCTATGTTTATGCAAATTGATAAGATGGGAAGTATGCTCACACTTTATGTGAGTTATATAGATGGGCTATTCTTATGATTTGAAGTTCATTTATGTATTTGTGAGATTATAATTATTTAATGCTATGAACTATGAAATTGATTACTATATTGCACGTGTATGTATTTGATGAGATTTGACTTAGCACGCAATGAGGCTTGAGTGAGAGAGATTATCCCCAAGGTTTTATATACAAATTCTCTTGTCTCATAACTATGTGCCACCATAGGATTATGTGGCTATAATTCTAGCTTGTGGAATCATATATAGCATCATGTCATGACGCTCAATGACATGTGTAGAGACCATAAGGTGAGGCATAGTCTACCTTGGCAAGTAGGCTACTCTTTCTCCACTGTAGAGACGACATCAAAAAATTCATATAATTGCCCACATGGTCTTATTATTTGTTATAGTCTTATTCCCACGTATGTATGTATACTAGGTTATAAAATATTTTATAATGCTTCCATTAATGATTTTAAATGATGCATTCATCATTCATCACATTGAGCTTTGATTCCTTGTTATGATTATGCATATTGTTATCATGATATGACATTTCCATGTTGCATTACATGCCTACATACTTAGTATATTCTAAAGTACTAGTGCATACTCTTTGCCTATATGATCTAACCATGTTTAGGGATGGGTGATGACACTACTCCTCTCTATTGTGGCTAGAGTTGGATACTACATCTTGAAGACTTGAGGAGTTCCTATGCTTCAGGGATAAGCCTTTATTTCATGCTTTATGTCATTATGGTAGAGACTGTTGCATTTACTTTTTTTGTTGAGGGTTAGCTAGATGTATGTTCTAGACCCTGCCAAGAATTTTGCTAAGTAAAGACATGATTGGACATAGTAAAGTAATTCCATTTATTAGGAAGCTCTTGACTTTATTTCTAGCTTTGTTTATTTACGACTTATGTTTTCACTTGATTTCTTTTATCATTATTATTATTATTATTATTATTATGTTTTATTACCTTATGTATGCTTATGTTATGCTAAGAGACTTGGATATGTTGCCTCCAGGTTGCACATTTGCTATGTTATGACTAGGCCCTAAGTTTGGGTAGTACAAACTTAGTATTAGAGTATAAGTTCTAAGATGTCCTAGGGAGTCCAACATGTCGCATCTAGTAGAGTCCTGTTCATAGCTATGAAGCATAACACATCCATGAATAGGAGGCTATGAGTCATTTAGTAGATTCTAACATCTTTTGTGACCTATGTCATGCCCTAACGTGTAACTTAAGACACTTCTCTTGTAATGCTTGTCCTTTGAGTTTTTTAGAATATGCCTCAACGATGTGCAGTAGTGCAAAGGGAAGTTAAGCCTAATAAGAACCAAGCACCTCTGGATCCCCAAGTTCCTCAAGATCCTTTAGTCAACCAAGTGACTAATATGTAGTTTCGGACCACGATAACTATGTTGGCCCAATCTATGGCTACTTAAGCTAATCAAGTTGCCATTACTCCTGATGGAATTCATAAATCTCAAACAAGGCAATATGAGTGTGAGAGAGTATCCCCTCAAGCTTATAAAATTATTGGAGTATGCTCCTTCTTTGGTGGCTGATCCTAGAGCCCATATGAACAAGTTCATTTTAGGTGTGTCGAATTTGGTGAAGATGGAATGCAAAACCACGATGCTTGTGAAAGCGATGGATATTTCTCGACTTATGAATCACATTTAGCAAATTGAGAGCAAAAATCTTAAGAATATAAAGATGAGGAAGTCCAAAAAGGCTCATTTTGAAGGTGGATTTTTGCATGCCAAGCTAGGAGGTAGTGGGCATTTTTAATAAGGCCAATGATTATCTCAAGTTGCTCCTCAACAGATTGCCAAAGATAGGGTACCAAACCCTAAAGGTCAAGGTGAAGGTGCTTATATTACTGGTTTTATCATTCCTAAGTGTCCAAAGTGTAGAAAAGACCATAGTGGTGATTACATTTTAAGGGGCATGAGTGCTTTCTTTTATTATGGAAAGATGGGGTACGAGAGCTTCGAGTATCCTATTATTGCTAATAAAAGGAGATAAGGGCGTCCTCAAGGTCATGTGGCTCAAAGAGGGAAAGTGTAACAAGGTGCCCAAGCTCTAGGAGGTGGTCCACATAGCAACCAGTTTTGTGCTCTACATACTAGCCAAGATGTGGAGGAGTCTCCCATTATGGTTATGAGTACATTAAAGGTCTTTGCTCTTGATATTTATGCTCTACTTGACCCTAGTGCAAACTTGTCTTTCGTTACCCTTTACCTTTCCATAAAGTTCGATGTGTCTCTCAAAGCTTTTGTAGAGCCACAATAGGTCTATATTCCGATTGGTGAGTGATATTAGCCAAGAAAGTGTACAAGAATTGTCCCATGTCAGTGTTGCATAGAGTTTTTTCTTGTGATCTTGTTGAACTTGTCATGACTGATTTTGATGTTATTCTTAGTATAAATTGGTTTCATGCATTATATGTCTCTATTGGTTGTAGAACACACAGGCTTGAATTCCAAATCCCTAATGAATGTATTCTTCAGTGGAAGGACACTAATTTGGGTTCAAGTTTAAGTTCATTACATATGTAAAAGCTCATTGTCCAGGTGAAAGATGTAGATCCCAAAGTTCCTACGCTAGATTCGCTCCCTATTATCAATGAATTCCCTGATGTCTTTCTTGAGGACTTGTGTGGTAGTTCTCCCGATAGGGAAATTGACTTTGGCATTATCTTCTACCTGATACTCAACCCATTTCTATAAATCTATATCGAATAGACCTAGTGGAGTCAAAAGTATTGAAAGAACAATTAAGGGGCTTGCTTGACAAAGGGTTTATAAGTCAAATGTGTCTCTATGGGGTGATTCCATATTATTTATGAGAAAAAAAAAAGATTCACTTCGGACATGTGTGGATTATCGGCAATTGAACAAAATGACCATTAAAAACAAGTATCCTTTTTCGAGGATTGATGATTTATTTGGCTACAAGGTTTAAGCTACTTATATAAAATTTATCTATGGTCTAGATATCACTAATTGAGGGTGAAGGAGTATGACTTTCCAAAAACAACATTTAGACCCGGTATAGTCATTTTGAATATTTAGTCATATCTTTTAGAATAACAAATGGTCTTGCATCTTTCAGGGACTTGATGAATAGGGTCTTTAAGTATATTTGGAAATGTATATGGTGGTCTTTATAAATGATATATTGGTTTATTCATAGGATGTGAAGGAGCATGAGGATCACTAATGAATTGTGTTGTAAACATTAAGAGACAAGCAAATTTTTGCAAAACCTAGAAAGTGTGAATTTTGGTTAAGGTAGGTGGCTTTTCTTGGTCACATTGTATTGGGTGATGGTAGTAGAGTTGATCCAAAAGAAATGGAGGTCATTAAGAATTGGCCTACACCACTGTCTCCTTCCAATATTAGGAGCTTCTTAGGTTTCGCTAGCTATTATACAAGATTTGTTGAAAGATTATCTTTCATTACCTGTCCTTTAACTAAGTTGACTTAAAAGAATGTGAAATTCCAATAGCTGGATGAATGTGAGAAAAGTTTTTAAACATTAAAGTATCGTCTTACCTTAGCCTCTATTTTGACATTACTTGGTGGTTCGAATGGATTTGTTGTTTATTGTGATGCTTCAAGTGTAGAGTTGGGTTGTGTCTTGATACAACACATGAAAGTCACTGTCTATGCCTCAAGGCAATTGAAAGTGCATGAGAGGAATTACCCTACTCATGATCTTGAGCTAGCGACTGTGGTATCTGCAATGAAGATTTGGCGTCATTACCTCTATGGGGTGCATGTTGACATATTTACCGACAATAAGAGTTTGAAATATAGGTTTGGTTAAAGATATTTGAACTTAAGGGAAAGTAGGTGGTTGGATATTCTTAAAGATTATGACATGAGTGTGATGTATTACCCTGGCAAAGCAAATGTTATGGCTGATGCACCTTCTAGATTTTCTATGCATAACATTGCACATATTGAGGAGGGAAAGAAGGAGTTAGTCAAAGAAGTGCACTGTTTGGCCTAGGTGGGAGTGAGGCTAGGTGAATCTAATGATGGTGTACTTGTAGAAAATGGGGCGAAATTAGCTTAGTAATGGAGTATAAAGCAAAACAAGACATGGGTCCTATAATGGTTGAGTTTAAGAAGTTGGTAATTGATACTAAGATAGAGGTTTCTCATAGGGGAGAGATGGAGTACTTCGTTTCCAAGGGTAGTTGTGTGCTCTAAATATTGATGGCCTAAGAGAAAAGATACTAGATGAACCTCATAACTCATGATATTCTATTCATCTAGGATCCACCAAAATACATAGAGATTGAGAAAGTTTTATTTGTGGCATGACATGAAGAAGTATATAACAAGGTGTGTGACAAGATGTTTGAATTCCCAACAAGTGAAACGTGAACACCAAAGGCCGGCTGATTTATCCCAAGATATTCCAATTCCTACTTGTAAGTTGGAATAGGTGAACATGGACTTAATCATGGGTCTGCTTAAGACCCAAAAACAACATGACTCAATATGGGTGGTTGTTAATAGAATGACAAAAACATCCCACTTTTTGTTTATGAAGACTTCTTATAGGTCCAAAAATTATGCTAAGGTTTACATTCAAAAGTTAGTGAGATTCCATGGGTTTCCATTGTCTAACATATCAGTCCTTTGTACTCAATTCACTTTATATTTTTGGAAGTCATTCCAAAGGGGTCTCGGTACCAAGGTGAAGCTAAGTATTGCATTTCATCCTTAAACCGATCGGCAAGCTGAAAGAACAATCCAAACATTGGAGGATATATTGAGGGCATGTGTACTTGACTGCAAGGGTAGTTGGGATGATCACCTACCTATTATTTAACTTGCCTACTACTGTAGCTTTCACTCAAGTATTGAAATGGAACCATTTGAAGCTTTGTAACGTAGACAATATTGGTCACCGGTGGAATAGTCTGAAGTTGGGGAGATGTTATTGAGTGGACCCAACTTGGTACTTGATACTATGGAGAAGGTGAGTTGTTTATAAGAAAAGTTGACCATGAGACTTGGACCCCGCCAAATACTCCAAAAGAAAGATCAGCATGTGAGGATAGTTGGAAAGCTTGATGATCGATGACTCGCCGATTCAAAAATGTGAGAGGCACAGTTCATCACCAAGTCCTCCTTAATATACCATGATTGAAGCAAGCACAATGGTGAGAAAAATCTTCAAAGGGCAACTCACCAAAGCAGTTCAGCAAGCATGACTTAGCTCATCTTTCTATTCGGAAAATATGGCCAAACTCAAGCAAGAAAGGCAAGGACAAGACGCTTTGTGCAACCTGGCCAACTCAGTCAGCTAGCACTACCTAGCTCATCAAATGCTCCAAAATGTCTTGGTAGAAATCAAGATGAAAAAGGCAAGAAAATGAGGCAAAAGGTGACTCGCCGACCAAGTTGGCAAGCTCGATTAATATCTCTGAGTTGGAATATTTGCTTGAGTATAAATAGCCCTATTTTAAAAATATTTCAAGGAGTTCCAATGAGTTTTGAGGGGTATAACTTACACACTTTGATCTGAAAGCGATATTTAGGATTTTTGTACTATAATTGAGTGAGTAACATTGAATTTATGGAGAATTTGCACTCCATCACCGTAGATGAACATGAATTTGATATAATTTTAGTTTTTATTTTCATGTTTGGCTAAACCCCAATTTTCTAGAGGGATGTAACAGTTAGATTGTTAGAGTCTCCTCATGGGTGTTTGATTATTAACTTAATTAATATGGTTTTCACAATTTCACTATGTTTAATTTAAAAATTAAGGTTAAAAACATAGTTCTATCTTAAATATTTATTCATGCTTGAGAAAGTTATGTCAGTGAGAGAAATAGATGAACAACTGCTAATTTATGTTACTACAATTGCTTTAGTGAGCTAGTAATTGTGCTGAGGCACTGGGTGTCTCTTATTTTTATACCTAACAGTTGGTTGAGAAAGTGAAGTTTGAAAGTTGATATGTTTTTCAAGAATTGCATAGCTAATTGTAGTCACACCTGGCTTACCTATGCAATTTCAATCAATTTTGAGCAATGTTAAATCTCTATCGAAATATATCAACTAAACTATACGTCTACCCCCTAGAATAACCTTCCCTCAATTTGATTACAACATAATTCATTTGATCTAATTTCAAATATTCAATTAATTAGTTAAAATTATAAGTTTAGGTATGCTTTCATTATTTTTCATCCCTTCACAACTCTAGTTGACATCATTACTTCTTAATTGAAATCCACACAACACATTTCCTGTGGGTTCGATCCCTACTCCTTTGTTGGGTTATTGTATTGATATCGATCATCATATATATTCCTTATTAGTTTTTAGATACACCTGAGTGTTATCAAAATGGTGGTGTTGTCAGGGAATGGTGTTAGTTAGGATTTCATTTGATGACGTCTTAGTGTAAACTAGTCTTGTGAAGTGAATTATCTTATTAGATTTCTTTTTCTTTGTTAATTGAAAGCATTGACATGAGTGTCCATGGAAGTGTTGCTGGGATACAAGTAGGACAAATGAATGATGTTGGAAATATAAATGAGGTGAACTTGGATGGCCTTGGATATGTCAAGGATATCCGACTACCGCTTATTAATGAAAACGTCGTGTTCCATGTGACGGGAACCATGCTCCAACTGCTTCAGATTAAGGGGTTATTTCGAGGCCTCATTCATGAGGATGCTCATGATTACATACAAAACTTCTTAGACATGTGTAACCCATTCTAATTCAAGAATATCTCACGGAGTGAATCCGACTTTGCTTGTTTCTATTTTCATTTGTCGGAGAAGCTACAAAGTGGCTAGTGGATTTGCCATCCGATTCTATTACTTCATGGGAGGAATTTATGGGGGGCCTCCTATGAATGGATTTTCCCGCCTTTGAAGATGTTGAAGCTTAGGGATAATATTCAAAATTTCTCATGAGACATGGCTTGAGGTACCAAAAGTTGATGATGCAGTGTCCTAATGAGAGGGTACCAAACCATTTGTTATTGTAATACTTTTCTAGAACTCTTGATGTTTTCAACAAAGATATAGCAGACCAGTTGGTCTATGGTGGTATCATAAGACAAATGTTTGAGAGAGTGTCTTAGTTGTTTGATGAAATTAATTAGATCAACTGGTGGTGGTACACTCGAGATGATATGTTCACTATACCCACGTTGGGTTTGACAAAAGAGAAACTTGAGAAAAATCAAGAAAAAGATGAGAATATGGCCAAAATAATGACTTTACTCAACTTGTTAACCAAACACGTCATGGGTTCTAAATAGACTGCAAATGCAATTTGGGCAAGTGGGATTTATTCCCAAGATGCTGCATTTTTTGAACCTATGTATAAAGAGGAGATTTCAATTTTTATCAAACCAAATGGAAGCTTTCCATCCAGGTTATCAAAGATCAAGCGGGAATCAACATTGGAACAAAGAGCAAGAATGGAGAGATCATGGAAACAATTGGAGGGATCAAATAAAGTGTTAAAGGAGATGAAAGCTAATTTCTCCTCAATGAACCATATAGTTATTGCTCATTCCACTGCTATTAAACAACTTCAAACCCAAATGGGACATATTTTAGCTCATTTAAATCCTAGGCAAAAAGGAGGTCTTCCAAGTGATACTATTGTGAATCATAAGGGTGATATTACTCATTGCATGGTTGTTACCACTCATAGCTAGAAGGTTATTTGTGATGAATCACCTAAGGGTAATGTAGAAACCTTAGCAAAGAGAAGATTGTTGTGTTTCAAAGTGATAAGTTAGCTGAAGAGTTGAATAATAAAGCATTGAATGATGATGATGAGCCGCAACCAAAGGTGAATGTTGATGTTGAAAAGGAGAAAAAGAATGTCAATCCTCCTTCATTTCCTCAAAAATATTTACCCAAGATTAAGCCTCCATTTCCTCAAAGGATTAAGAAGAAAAAGAATGATGAGAAATTTCAAAATTTCCTTGTAGTCTTCAAGACTCTCTCTATTAATCTTCCATTGATTGAGGCTTTGCTTGAGATGCCTGAATATGCAAAATTCATGAAGAAATTAGTGACTAAGAAGTGGAGTTTAGACTTCGAAATAGTGGAGGTGTCCCACAACTATAGTGCGATTATGTCAAGCAATCTTATCGCCAAGAAAGAAGATCCAAGTGCATTTACTATTCCTTGTGTAGTCAGATTATTCTAATTTACAAAGGCATTTTGTGATTTGGGTGTTAGTATCAATTTGATTTATTATGTTATTCTTAAATAACTTGGGCTAGGAAACTCTGTTCGACCATGATGTGTCTTCTCATGTTTGACTGAATAATTAAGAGGCTTGTTGGGATACTTTATGATGTGTTGGTGAAGGTTGATTAATTCATTTTTTGACTAATTTTGTGATTTTGGATTGTGACGTGGATGTTTAAGTTGCTATCATTCTTGGTAGGCCATTTTTCGCTATTAGGAGAGGTCTAGTGGATGTTGAGAGGGGTGAATTAAATTTTTGAGTGAATGATGAAGAAGTGACTTTTAATGTTTGCAAATCCATAAGGCAACTGAATGACCTTCAGGTCTTCTCTTTTATCAATGTCGTAGATAATGTGGTTGTTAGTAAGAGTGATGTGATGAGTCTTGGTGAATCATTGACTGTTGTGTTGTTAAACTGTGATGATGAAGAGATTGATGACTATGATGGGGTGGTTGCAGCATTGGCGGGTTTGGACTCACATTTAAAGACTCCTTCAAAGCTTGATCTTGATTTGAAGAATTGGGAATTACCTCTCGCAAAGCCATCCACTGAGAACCACCAAATGAAAGTTCTCTCTCCCCATCTTTATTATGCTTTCTTGGGTTAAAACAATGCTTTGCCGATTATTGGCAGTTGATCTTCTTGATTAGCAAGTGGAAGCTTTAAGCGGTGCTGAAATATTTGTTAAGGGTATTGGGTGGACAATCGCATATATTATTGGGATTTCATCAGGTATTTGCACCCACAAAAGTGTTGTGCACCAAAGAAGGTTGAACCCTCCTATGAAGGAAGTAGTGAAGAAAGATATTATCAAGTGGCTTGATGTTGGGGTGATCTACTCCATTGCTAATAGTAATTGACTCAACTTTACTCAGTGTTTGCTTAAGAAAGAGGGTATGACCATTATCAAATGAGAAGGGTGATCTTGTGCAACGCTCCAAAAATGTGCTTTAGAAATGCCCATAATCATAATTTCCATATATTTCAAAATCTGCACATGATATAACAAATCTAACTTCATATTCTTGATCAGGGGGCAAAATTAAATGGGGAATAGGTATAACTGAGATTTTAGATGACCCGTAGCGAAAAGTAATTTTCACTAATTAATAGTGTCTATCCCTCCCATGCCACGACGCGCCTTGGGTGCGGATCAGTGTTAGTTCTTCCTCCACAATGGGTCCGCATCGTATACCAGACGCGGACTAGTTCAACTTTTTCCTCAGTTTTTCCTATGTGCCAAAGGGCATTGGGGTCATAGCCCCATTCCCACTTTTACGTGGAAACACCCATACTTAGCCATTTTTCAACTCTATATCACTCAAAACCTCACAAAAGCCTCCCAAGACTTAACCAAATATCTCATTAAAGTTTCAAGGATTTTAAGCTTAACCTTGGAACTCAAGGATTCTCTTCACGCTCTAAGTTCTCTTCAAGCTCATCTCAGGAAAACCCAAGTTTGAGGTATGTGGGTTTCATCCATTGGGTCCTCTCACCCATGGAACCCCATCTTCCTATTATGAAAATTGCATTTTTTTCAAGTTGTATCATCTATGGGTATCTTTTATTATGGATTATGAGTATAAATTATGTTGGGTTTATGAAGTATTGATTGATTATGCAGGTCTATCTATTTCAAGCTTATACCATGAGTTGATTTTTTCTATTGAGACTATGCATTTTTTGAGCTATGAAACTATGATCTATTATGAGATCTGATGATGGATTTCAAGGTACCCTACATGGAAATTTTACTACATGTTGGTGGTTGATTTGCATTAAGTTTGTTCATGTTATTCACTCTCGAATTACATGATTTCGGACTAGTATCATAACCCACCATGTGCTTGATAAAATGTCAAGTCAAGAATTCGTAAGTTATTAATGATCTATTTCATGATTTACAAGTCAAGTGACTATATGATGATTAAGGGCTTTCAAGTATTTATTGAATTCATGAAAAGTATCTATGATGTTACAAGTATCAGGTTAAGCCTTATTCAAGAGTTTTACCTCTTGTGAGCCATTCATGTTAAAGCACGAGTTCATGTATGATTATGATCTACTCTCATGTTTCAAGTTAGGCTCACCAATAGAGGTCAAACATGTTTATGAGCTACTCAAGTCATGTTCTTACAAGCTATTCATGTTATTATTAAAGTATGATCATTTCAAGTATTCCATGGGATTAGACTTAGCACCGATAGATTGGATGTCGGCGTGGACTATCTTCAAGGGTCCATACTCCTTTCCTCAAACTATGTGCCAGCGTAGGATTATACTTTACCCTTTCTATACTAGCAGATCCATTTAGTGCATTTTGTCATAAAATCCACTCCGAAATGGGACAGGTTCCCGTAAGGAGGTTTACTTCTCCAAAATGGGATGGGCTCCCGTAAGGTGAAGTATAGTTTATCTTGGCAACCTCTTTACTGATGAGGGGTAATCATCGAGATTCCAAGTTATAGCTCGCTTGGTCACACTATTGTCAGTTAAGGTATCTTCCCACGCATGTATTATGTGCTATGCAAGTTGAATAACTTACAAGAATGTTTTACTTCAAGCATTGATCATGCATGCCATATTGAAATTACATTTATCTATTGCTTATCATTATGTATTTTGACTATATTAGCTTATGTCTTGTTGCATTGCATCCGACATACTTAGTACATTCAAACGTACTAATGCATAGGCTATGCCTACATAATATTACCATGTAGGGACCAGAGCACCATTTGATTATCCTCCACGTGGCTAGTATGATCCTTTGAAGCAAGCTTTGGTGAGTCCTCAAGTTCGAGGACACTATCTTTATTACTCTTGTTATTTTGAGACTTCTTTATGTCGAACATTTGTTACTATGATGGTGAGCCCAGAAAGTGTCTTGGCCCCCGCTACATTCCATATTAGAGGTGTTGTTAGATATTATGATGTATTTATGCTTGTGTTTAACTCTTTAGGCCTTTAAAGATTATCAAAGACTTCCCTTAGTCCATTTTCCCTTCTTATTATATCTCTTTTTGTTTTTAACTTTGCTTCCACGACCAAGGATGTGTGATTGATATGCTAAGAGGCTTGTTTGGGTCCTTTCAGGTTCTCATTCGCCTTGTCACATCTAGGCCCTAGACTTGGGTTGTGACAAACTTGGTATCAAAGCACTAGGTTGTTAATGGTCCTCAAAATCCAATACACCGCGTCGATTAAAGTTCTATTCATGGTTGTGAAGCTCCACAACTATGAATGGGAGGCTATGAGGCATTTTAGGAAATGTTTCACTTCTTTATGGTATATATCGTGCTTTCGATGTAAGTGTAAGGATTTTTTCCCTAACGAATGCTCTTTGCTATCCTAGATCATGTCGATTCCAAGAGGGAGACTAAGGAAAGCCTGTACACCCGATGGGCAACCGGCCCCTCAAGCTCTTCAAGGTGGAGGGGTAGGCCAAGATGAGTTCTGAGATGCTATTGCAATATTGGCTCATGCTATGACCAACTAAATCAACCAAGATGCCCAAGCCCCTCATTCTCCCACTCCGGCTTCTAAGGTGAGGGATTTCACTAGAATAAATCCGTTAGAGTTCTATGGATCCAAGAAGGATGAGGATCCCTAAAAGTTCATAGATGAGGTGTACAAGGTGATATCCATCGTGGGAGTCAATTCGGAGGAAAAGGCAGAGTTGGAGGCCTACTATCTCAAAGGGGTGGCTCAAATTTGGTTTAAACAATGGAAGTTGGAGAAGGGGAATGATGATGTTATCCCTTGGGAAGAGTTCAAAGTCGCGTTCTCAATCGATTTTTTCTTATCGAGCTAAGGGAGGCTAAGATGATTGAGTTTATGAACCTTAAACAAGGTTCCATGAGTGTGAGGGAGTATGCCCTCACGTTCAACCAACTCTCCAAGTATGCTTCACAATTGGTTGCCGAGCCTAGATCAAGAATGAACAAATTTGTGTCCAGAGTGTCCGCCTTGGTAAATAAGAAGTGCCATTCCACCATGCTAGTAGTTGATATGGATTTGTACTGCTTCATGACATATGCTAAACAACTAGCTGGGGAACGCTTAGAAAAAGAAGAAGTGGTGAGTCCAATAGAGCTCGTTTTGAAGGTTGTTTCCAAGGATCTAAGGGTGGCCGATTTTTACAAGGCCACAAGTTCCAAGGTCAAGGGTCATCCAATGCTCCTACCAAGAGGTTTGCCAATAATAGAGTGACCAACCCAAGGTTCCAAGGTGGTAATGGAGGAATGGCAAAATCTAGATGCCTAAGGTGTGAAAAGAATCATAGTGGTCCATGTTTGAGGAATTCTAATACTTGCTTTGGTTGTGGTGAGATGGGTCACAAGGTTATTGATTGTCGTCATGCTGAAAACAAAGGTAAAGATGGTCGTCCACAAGGTCAAGGAGAAAATATGGGTCAAAAGGGAAGAGGAAGAGGAGGCCAACAAGGAGGAAAAATAGATTTTATACTCTTCAACAGAGACAAGGGTGGATGAGGTGCTTGATGTCATCACTGATATGTTAAAGGTTTTTGATTTTGATGCGTATGCATTGATAGACCTGGGTGCCACTCTTTATTACTCTTGTTGCCAAAAAACTTCATGTTACTCCCAAATTATTGTGTGAACCTTATGAAGTGTCTACCCCTGTCGGTGAGTCTGTTGTTGCTAAAAGAGTCTATAGAAATTGTCCCGCGTTCATATTGCATAAGGTCTTGCCTTGTGATTTTGTTGAATTAGATATAGTGGATTTTGATATCATTCTTGGGATGGATTGGTTGCATGTATATTATGCTTCTATTGATTGTAGAACCCGTACGGTTAAATTCCAATTCTCTAAAGAGCCCGTCCTTGAGCGGGAAAGTCGTGATGTGGTGGTCAAGGGTAGATTCATTTCTTGTCTTAAAGCCCAAAAGTTGATTTCTAAGGTTTATATTTATCATCTTGTGAGGTTTAGAGATGTTAGATCCAAAGTCCTTCCTATTGAGTTAGTTCCAGTGGTTAATGAGTTTCTTGATGTCTTTCCTGATAAGATTCTCGGTGTTCCTCGCGAAAGGGGAATAGATTTTGGTATAGACCTTCTTCCCGATACAACCCATCTCTATTCCCCCTAATCGCATGGCCCTGGTGAAATTGAAGGAGTTAAAGGAGCAATTGAGAGAATTGTTAAAAAAAGGTTTCATGAGGCCTAGTAAGTCACTTTAGGGTGCACCGGTGTTATTTCTGAAGAAAAAGGATGGTTCTCTTAGAATGTGCATTGATTACCGACAAATTAATGGAGTCACCATAAAGAACAAGTACCCTCTACCAAGGATTGACGACCTTTTTAATCAACTTCAAGGGGCTAGTCACTTTTCAAAGATTGATCTTCGGTCCGGGTATTACCAAGTGAAAGTGTGGGAGTGTGACATTCCCAAGAAGGCTTTCTGGACTAGGTATGGGCACTTTGTGTTTGTGGTTATGTACTTCGGATTGACTAATGCCCCGACTATATTTATGGATCTCATGAATAGGGTCTTTAAACCCTAACTTCACTTGTTTGTGGTGGTTTTTATTGATGATATCTTGATCTATTCCCATAGTGAGGAGGAGCATGGGTGGTGTTGCATATCTTGAAGGAGGCGAGGTTGTATGCTAAATATGAAAAATGTGAGTTTTGGTTGAAAGAGGTTGCTTTTTTAGGGCATGTGGTGTCAGGTTGATGTCATTAAGGTGGATCCTAAGAAGGTGGAGGTGATTAGAAATTGGCCTAGATCTTTGACTCCATCGGATATTAGGAGTTTCTTGGTCTTGGAGGGTTATTACCGAAGGTTTGTAAATGGGTTCTCTTGTATTGCTTCCCCAAGTTGACCCAAAAGAAGGTGAAATTTGTGTGGACCAATGAATGTGAAAAGAGTTTCCAAACCTTGAAAGATAAGCTTCTCCACTCCTATCTTAGCTCTACCGGAAGGTTTGGAAGGATTTGTTGTATATTGTGACGCCTCAAGAATTAGCTTGGGGTGTGTTTTGATGCAAAATGGTAAGGTGATAGCATATGCCTCTAGGCAACTTAAGGTGCATTAGAAGAATTATGCCACCCATGATCTTGAATTGGTAGTCGTGGAATTTGCTTTGAAAATTTGGCGTCACTACTTGTATGGGGTTCATATTGATGTGTTTACCGACCACAAGATTCTTCAATATGTATTCACCCGATAGGATCTTAACTTGAGACAAAGAATGTGGTTAGAGCTCCATAAAGATTATGATATGATTGTGCATTATCACCCCGGCAAAGCTAATGGTGTGTACGAGGCTCTAAGTAGAGTGTTCATAGGTAGTCTAGCTCATGTTGGTGATGGTGGCAAGGAGGTGGCTAGAGAGGTTCACTGGTTGGCTAGATTGAGGGTTAGGTTGGATGAAGTTGATAATGGTGGTGTAGTGGTGGTTGATGGTTCTAAATCTTCCTTGATTGAAAAGGTAATGGTAAAATAAGATCTAGACCCCGCCTTGCTAGAGTTGAAGGCCTTGGTCAAAGATGGTAAAGTGGAGGTTTTCTCCTAAGGGGGAGATGGTGCCCTTAGGTACCAAGGTAGATTGTGTGTGCCAAATGTGGATGACTTTGAAAGAATTGATCTTGAAGGAGGCCCATAATTCATCCTATTCCATTCACCCCGGTTCTACAAAGATGTATAGACTTTAGGGAGGTGTATTGGTTGGGTGGTATGAAGAGAGACATTGCCAAGTTCATATCCGGATGTCACAATTGCCAAAAAGTGAAAGCCGAACATCAAAGGCCGGGTGACCTAGCCCAATATATAGAGATTCCTACTTGGAAGTGGGAAGAGATCAACATGGATTTTGTGGTTCGGTTGCCTAAGACTAGGAAACATTTTGACTCTATTTGGGTTGTTGTGGATAGAATGAAAAAGTCAGCTTGCTTCCTACCGATCAAAACTACTTATGGTGCCAAAGATTATGCCAAGTTGTACACTCATGAGTTGGTTAGATTGCATGGGGTACCTTTGTCTATTATTTCGGATCGTGGTGCTCAATTCACTTCTCATTTTTGGAGGTCCTTCTAAAGAGGTCTTGGTACCAAGATTAAGCTTAGCATTGCTTTTCATCAAACGGATGTTCAAGATGAGAGGACTATCTAAATCTTGAGGATATGCTTAGGGCTTGTGTTTTCGAGTTTAAGGGTATCTGGGACGAACATCTTCCACTCATTGAGTTTGCTTACAACAATAGCTACCACTCAAGCATTGGTATGGCTCTCTTTGAAGCTTTATATGGTAGATGTTGTAGATCCCTGGTTGGGTGGTTTGAAGTGGGAGATAAAAGTCCTATTCCAACATGAGGAGAAGAGATGTTGAGTTTAAGATTGGTGATTGGGTTTACTTGAAAGTCTTACCCATGAAGGGTGTGGTCCGATTTGGCAAGAATGGGAAATTGAGCCCAAGGTTTGTGGATCCTTATAAAGTTTTGAGCAGAGTGGGTAAGGTTTCATATGAGTTGGAGTTGCCTATGGAGATGAATATGGTTCATCTGGTTTTCTATGTGTCCATGTTGAGGAAGTGTGTAGGTGACCCAAGTGCAATAGTGCCCTTGGATGATATGGGTGTTGTAGGAGATAATTTGAACTATGAGGAGGTCCTGTGTAAATTTTGGATAGACAAGTGAAGAGGTTGAGAAACAAAGATGTAGCTTTCGTTAAGGTCCTTTGGAGGAACCAACAAGTTGAAAGTACCACAAGGTAAGCCGAGGCGGACATAAAAAAGTGATATCCATATCTGTTCCACTCTACTATTAAGGTACTAATTTAAGTCCCCTATATGATCTCAAGTCTTAAGTTTCTGCCCTCATGTTATTTTGCATACATTCATGTTCACGGTAAAAAGTTTATGATGATTTTTGAGATTCATGTTGAGACATTTTGAAAATGATGTTTAAATGCGTTTGTTGCATTCATGTTGGGCTCAAGTCTTCATGATTACTTCTCTTATACACGTTTCTTCGACATTTGGGGATGAATGTTCCCAAGGAGGAGATATTGAAACCCCCCAAAAATGTGCTACAAAAATTCCCATAATCGTAAGTTCCATATATCTCAAGATTTGTGTGTGGTATTAAAAATCCGACTTCATATTCTTGATCAGGGGAAAAGTTGAGTTGGGAATGGGTACAACCCGAATTTGAGAAGCCCTGTAGCAAAAAATAATTTTTTCTAATTGTCGCAAAACAGTGTTTGTCAGCGCCCAGGCCGTGACGCGTCTGGGGGACGGATCAGTGCTAATTCTTCCTCCGCAGTGGGTCCGCGACGTGGACCAAACACGGAACAATTCAACTTTTTCCTTAGTTTTTCCTATGCGCGAAAGGGCATTGGGGCCATAGCCCCATGCCCACTTATGCGTGAAAACGCCCAAACTTAGCCATTTTTCAACTCTCTATCACTCAAAAACCTCTCCAAGACTTAAGCAAATATCTCTTCCAAATTTCAAGGATTTCAAGCTTAACTTTGGAACTCAAGGATTCTCTTCAAGCTCTAAGTTCTCTTCAAGCTCATCT
>JAPFFP010081417.1:0-22348 GCA_026153255.1 Solanum medicagineum | reverse complement strand
TTTCTATTGGTTTGAGTTTTGGTCTGGTGAGCTCAAACCTGTTATGATATATTGGGACCATTGGAATGGTTGGCGGTGGTTTTAGTTGAGAATTCTACGAGTTTGCAAGTTAGAGAGAAGCTAAAGTTGCAAAAATGATACTTTTATCATAACCATGGTAAACGGCCTCAAAGTGGGATTCTGGCGGTTCTATTAGCTCTGAAAAGGCTGATTTGTGCTAGGAGGGTGGTTGGTTTGATAATGGAGGGTTCCGGTGTGATTTTGATATGAAGGATTTCAATTGACTTTAATCGGAGGCTAAAAAGTGTGTTTCTCTAAAAACCTAGCTTAACGCACTTAGAATCAGAAACTGATGGTGTGGTCATCTCCAGAATGTCGAAATAGTCTGAAAAGATCTTTCGCCAGTTGTCAAGGTCATCCGATTGTACTCTGACTCCCTCAGTTCTTTAAGCTAAAATTAGCTGGAAAGAAGTAGAATGCTCCATTTTCCGTAGGATGCTTTGTTGGGAATTTTGACTATACCATTGAATCTAGAACATCAATATCCCTATGGTTACACTATTTATTTGCATAAAACGGACATCAGGAGCCCCGAGAATCGCCAGGGGAAGTTTTTGGGATTGCTGGTGCCAGTAGTTGATGCATAGGCCCGTGTTTGCGCCCACGCACGCGCATTCGCACGACATGGCATAGGAATCATATTGCGTTAGCAAAACATGGCACAAGTGTCACGCCTGCATGCTCGCATCCGTGCACGGCGTCGGCTGCCCTCCTATATAAGGCCTAGTCGCGAGTCTTGGACAGAGGAAACTTCAATTGGCCATAAAAAATGATCCGTAGCTTCGATTTTTTGGCGATTCAAAGGTTTATGTGACTTGGATTTTCACAAGGAACATCATGGTGAAGTTAGATTCAGGATTTGATGCGTATTTTGAGGTAAATCGCTATTTTACTTATTGCTTTCTCAAAATTTGTGAAAACTTTTTTCGTTGATATCTTAGCTGATTCTTAACGGAATTAAGTGAAATTTATGCCTACATTATTCTACGTTCTGAGAGGAACGTTGTGGTATGTTGGGTTCTCAATGCAATTGCCCAATTTTTGAAAATTTTGACCGAGGAAGTTTCTAATTCCACTTTAAGGCGTTTTCTCAGTCTTTCGAGGTCTTTTTTGGGCAGAATTATTGGTTGTAGACTTGGGTGGTCGGGGGAATGATTTTTGGGAATTTTTTAAAATTTTGGACATATCCCCTATTTTTCCCATTTTTAGCTTAATCACACACATTTTTCTAGTTTTCACAGCCTATGTGACCATGTTAACCCCATGAACTGTGTTTTTAGCAGCATAGTAGCATTAGGAAGCTACAAGAGGGGAAAATCTCAAATGGATTGATGCAGAGTATGAGACATCGGATGCCAAGTAGGCTAGGCTTTCTCTGCACCTTAGACTGAGTTAAAATGGTTGCATATTTGACTTGAAATGCGTGGAAGTATATTGTGAATGGGTTGAGCTGTGGACTTTATATTGCATATAGCTAGTTGTGTATCCACATGTGATATAGATGGTAATAAGGGACTTCAGTAATTGTATTGGGAATTATGTTAACTGTAGCTATCATATTGTTTGAGTTTTTACACTATTTGGCTACAAGAAAGCCTGAAAAGGGGCTGGTTGGCTGTGAACATGTGACAGGTATGTACTCTAAGACACTTGCTTGTATATGTGTGTGGTCTGAGGCTACCGAAATATAATAGCTATTAAGGCTGATTTGTGATTACATACTACCCTATGCACTGGTTCTAGTATCTATATCTGGTTGGTATGTATATGCATGATGCAGTTGTGGTGGTTTATATTTGTTATGAGTACTTGTGGTAGAATTTCCTATTTAAACATGATTCTGTGCTTCCCTGTGACTTATATATGATCCCAAATATCGTCATCACCTTTTATGTACTTATGCTACTGGTTAGTGACCAGAGAACCACGCCATGTTCTGGGTACGGTTGTAGTTGCCCTCGTATAGGAGCCGTGTGATCTGTGATACGAGATGTGTTACTACTCAGCCACTGGTATATTATAGATGCCTATGAGATTCTTGGGTCATCTATGAGAAGACACAAGTTGTGTGGTGTCACGACTCAAACCTAGGGCCTAGACGTGACCGGCGAACGAAAAACCCGAAGGAACCCCAGACAAGCCTAATAGCATATCACTACACATCCTTAGTCACAGAAGCAATATAAAACAACATAAGAAACATAAGTTTTATTGCTCAAAACATAGCAAAACAGTCACAACTTTACATAGTTGAGGGCCTAGTAAGGGTCGAATATGAAAAGGGCCTATGAGTTACTTTACATAGAAAAGGGCCTAGTAAGGGTCGAATATGAGCTAGAGCCTAGGTCAGGCATGCGTATTGACTTGACTTGCACTTGTATGAGTGTGTATTGCCTGTTGCTATAGAGATATGCATACTGGGAGCCTGTGCATTAATTCTAAGTCATACCATGACATGCTTACGAGCATACTGTGATTCTAATGGGCCAATCTATTTGGGGCACCAATGATACCCCTATTATTACTGCAATTTTATTTCCATTACTATGGTGGGTTTGCTTGTAGCATAGTTGAGTGCTAAGCTTGTTTCAATTTCGATTATTGAGGTCTACACACCGTCATTCTAAGGTTAGTTGCTACTCTGAGTTCGTTGCATACCTTAGGAATAAGTTGTTTATTATGACTTGGGAGAGATGATATGATAGGCGGATCCAGATCCGATTAGAGAGAGGGAGAGATATTAATTTGATGTTACGCTCTGAGACCTAGATTTGCACACCCTGTTGTTCAAGTCTCTGGTGGTCATGCCCAAGTGTCTAGACCTTGATGACACTCCATGTGGTGCTAGTCTCACCACGTCCGAGTCCGAGACTAGGGTACCAATTCCAAAGGAGTCTGAGTATTGATGGTTCCATTAGACATTGGGCCTTGTTGATTGATATTTTGTGGGCCAGCACCCCATGATTGATACACTGATGATAAGACACTATTGATTAGGATAGTGGGATTATTTTTCCCCCGGGGGACATGGATAGACCACTTGGCCCTGGCTAACTACTCGATTGGAGGCCAGGTTAAAAACACCCAGGGAATCGAGTCCTCGGGTGATATTAAGGGTTTGATTCCTATGTGATACCATTTCCAGATGGGTTGAGGATTCGGTAATTGATGTGATGACGGGGACCAAGGGCCCAATCATTTACCAATGGATACACTTACATTTCACACCTTGATTGTGTGTGGGCGTACCTCGTGGATTTATGGGAGCTCAGGGGGGCGTTCAGGCTTAGACACTATCTCCTGACACCCATGTAAAGTTGACTCTTGATCTTATGATATGGATAGCTGGGCTCTGTGAAGGTTCTATGGGGTTTCATTGATTAACTGTCAATTATGTTGTGCGCGAGTGTACCCTCCTAGGCTTATATGGGCCCGGGTGGCGTACAGGCATAGTTACTAGGGCCTTTCCCACGTACAATCCTATGCCTCAATTGGAGGAAGTTATGGTATGGGCCTTGTCACTGTACGATGTGCTTGATGGAATGAATGACCAATGCTGGACAACGCCTTTTTCTAGCCCATTGCGTTCTCTAATTGCCAGTTGAGGGTTGCCTCTACGTTGCCTTGTGGCATATGTTCTCCCATTGGTAGGATAACTTCCTTTGATGGTATTTTTGGAGCGTAGCTCAGGTTATCCCTTTCAAAAGGTTGGTATGGGGGAAAATCATATGAGGTGCTAGAGCCTGTGGGTGATAGCATGAACATAGGAAGTGCAGGCTCATTTGTGGAGGTAGATTTTGATGGAGATTATGGTTTTTGTAGATTTCTGGGTTCATATGTAATAGTGAAAGAAGGTTTGTCCCAGTTGTAATCCTTATCCATCAATATGTCATCATCTTGGCACTCTTGGTAGTCACAGTCTATGTCCCACGGTATGTGGCCTGTGAAGGCACAGCGTGACCAGTGGATACAATGATCATCCATATCGAACTGCTCAATCCAATCGTCGAAGTAGTTAGTACTAAACTCAGATGCAAGCTTGAATCTGCATCTGGGTTATCATCTAAAGGTTGGTATATATTTATGGAGAAGGCAGTTTTGTGGACCTTTTTGAGGTGAGAGTGGTAAAAGCTTATGGCGACTATTTCTTAGGGTTTTCTGGTGAAAGTTGGCTCAGTGGACTAGAGAGGTTGAGGGGGATTTCTGAACTTCGCGTAATTTCTAACCCACGAGGTAGGGAAAATGTTGATGAGCTCCTCCCTGTTAATTTGTCTAAGGATCAGGGTACACTAAGTCGTTCCATTGGCGGCGTCTATGTTTAGGAAGAGAGCATCTTGGCCACCAGGGAATGATAGGTCCATGGCATGGTTCTAAATTCGCCAAGCTAACTAGTAGTGTAGAGTTGCCTGGATAGTATCTCTAGCTTGTAGAGCTCTGAGGATCTAGAACTAGATCTTCAATGACTCTGTGAGGTACGGATCGTGCAGGGACATGTTGAAGTTGGGATAGATCGTGACGAACACAGTACCAGCGTTGAGGGTGACTCAGAGGTGGCCAAATTCACATATTGGTATACGTTGTATCGGGTATCCAAGAGGGAAAGACGTGCTACTACGGGCTGGGTTTTTCTTCCGTGATACGTCAACACAACTCTGATGGCACAAAAATGGATATGGGTGAACCCCAAGCTTTTCCACTGGTGTGGAAATTCCTCTAGCATCTGCAGTGTGATGAACTGTTCCTCTTAGGTCACAAGAATAGTGTGCTGGCCAAGTTTTGAGGCATCAACATATTCTTTCACTCTTGTGGGTTTAGGTTGGACTAGGGAGCGTATTTGTAACTAAGGATTACAGGTCTTTTTGAAAAGGCAGAGTATGGGTTCAATAGAGGTAGATATGTGGAGGATATTTTCTTTACTAGGGGTAACACATCTACTTCATAGAGATAGTCGTATTAGCAAGAGAGAGTTTTGGTCTGGGTAGGAGTCATCTCTAACTTGGCAAAGGACTTACAAAGACTCAACTCTGAACATAAAGACATAGATCTACAAGGACTAGACGAAGACGGTAAAGACATAAAATAGACATATTTTTGGATTTTTTTGGACTATAAAGACACACACACGTATTTTTTCTAAGGATCTATGGACAAGACTCGATATTTGTTCTAAAGTTCTAAGGAAAAGACTCAAAATTGCTTATGTAAGGACTGTACGGAAATTTATGGCTAAAGACTTAGAATTTAAACATACAAACTGAAATAAAAGAGCAGGGAGAGTTTTTTACAGCTATGGACTCAAAGTAAGCACACAGACTAAAGTAAACACACAACTGAAAGTAAATGATTGAATAATTAAAGTTGGTAGTATAACACGAGAGATAGACCTTATGAAGACCTCGTTCATCCCTCCGAGGTGACAAAGATGGGGCTGGCTCTGATACCATGTAGGGTGGCAAGGAGGCAAGCGGGGGTTAGGTGGACACCGCGAACGGGACCGAGACCCCGGCGGCTCAGACAGGTTACAGGCAGTGTGGGACCATATGCCATGCAAGATAACCTGAGGCACCACTACCACAATATTTTCACTATTCACGTCCATAATAGGCGGCATGCCATCCCAAGTCCGCTAGGTGTCTGAGCACAATAGCGACCTTACCGACCAAACAAGAAACCACACAGCAGGTTTTTGACTTTTTCGGGCTTTTCGCACGAGCGAGAAGGCAAATAGGGATTAGGCGTACACCACAGATGGGACCGGCGAGGTCGAGGCCCCGGCAACTAGGATAGGTTACAGGCGATATAGGACCATATGCCATACAAGATCACCTAAGGCACCACAACCACAACATTTTCAACATTCTCCCAAGTCTGCTGGGTTTCTGAGCACAATAGGGACCTTACCAACCAAGCAGTAAACCACACGATAGTGTTTTCAACTTTTCTGGGCTTTCTACACGGGATCTGAGCAACTCTCCCTGGCCTATAGCGCCCTTTCAACTTAGCCCTCCTCAAGTCTCTTTCTGGCCATATGGATTTACCTGGCTTGGTTCAATTTCAAGAGGCTATTGTATGCACAACTAGCGGTGTAAGGGTAAATATTAACTATTGTAGTAGTGCCTAGTTGATATTGTGTAACTTATAGAGTCGTCAGTTTCTCAACGAGCAGAGCTCGCCGGAGTGTCACCTTAGACCCCTCCCTTCTCCTTTCAAACTACGAGACAGAACAACCCAACTTCCCCCAGAGAGAAGAACAAGAGAAAGTTTATCCAACAATCTTATTACTCAGACAGAAAGTGTCTCTACAAAAGTGTAGTGACCTTGAGAGAATTTTCTAAGGATATTTCTCTCAGACTCTAGACTCTAAACTAAGGACTTGTCTTAAGCTTTCTATGATTTGTGTTTTTTCATTAATTATCCTAACTTAAGACTTGGCCTCCCTTTTATAGGAGAAGGTTGGCCTTACAAGTCAACTCTAAAATAAAAAACATTATCACACATGGCACACCATTTTAGGAATGGATGGGCCCTACCTATTCTAAAAATAGGATACCTATCTAAAATTAGTAAGTCTTATCCAGAAAAACTATCTTTATCTAATTTAGTCAAACCAAGCCCCACCTAACTTGTGAACGAGCCTATTAAAACTAAACACAAAAACAAAAGCATGATGTTGGCATGTGACAGCATGTGCAAGCTGGTGAGTCAGCAACTTGTAGGCGGCTGCAAGTAGGTGTGTAAGCTACTTGTAGACATCTGACAAGATGATGGGTAAGCTGCTGGTATGGATGTTTGGTGATGAAGAATTGCAGCTGACTTGTGGACAATGTTTGGGTAAGCTTGGTGGTAAAGGATTATGACTGACTTAGGGACAAAGTTTGTGGTTTTCTTGGTGGCAAAGGATTACGGCTGACTTGGGTACAAAGTTTAGGTAAGCTTAGTGGCAAAGGGTTGAGGTTAACTTGGTGAGGAAGCTTTGGGGTAAACTTGGTGAGGAAGATGAGGTAATTTTGGCGGGTAATTTGGGTATGTGGTAACTTTTGCTGGAGGTGGTAATTTTGGTATGGTGAAACTTGCACATGTCATCGGATAGCATCGGACTACACAAAGGTTGAAGGTGTCGTCGGTGGGCGTGAGTATCCTTCTTCCATCCACCAATCGACGTCGTGTTTTTTCTTGCTTAGTTCTCTGTTCTCAAGACCTTTTCTCAGTGATCGAGTGAAATACATGTTCTTGCATGTAGGTCCCATGACATTGTGATTCCATTTCTGTGATTTCAGCCTTACGCTCACATGGTTTATTATTGGTTCTCCTCACTTTCATCTGACCTAGCAGTTAACCTTTATTAAAATGCCTCTGGCCGAGACAGGAAGTCTGCCATGATATTGTCTTTTTCTTTGAGGTTCTTTAGCTGGAATTTGTAAGGAGAGAACCACTGTGCCCATCGAAGAATCTGAGGATTAGGAATGAACTTTGGATTTATCAATATCATCTTCGGAAAGGATTTCATGTCCATCTCAATAAGAAATTCTATGTGGATCAGAAAGAAGTTGAACTTCTTAATGCCATTTTTAATGGTAAGAATTTCCTTGAAAGTGGAATGATAGTGTTGTTCTGCATCCTTGAATCTTCCAGTGGCGTAACCGCATTTTTTGCGATTGCCATCTTTTTCTTCTAGGAGGATAGCATTCTTAATATTCATTGCTCGCATCCGTCTGTAAGATCTTCAAGCCATCCAAGGGAATGTTGAGGGTCTTAACCTCCTTAGATATGTTCTTGACATGGCGTACTGCATCATCCTGGTCCTTTCCCTAGACTAGATCGTTCTTCTTTAGCATCTTGGTGAGTTGAGTAAGATACGTTGAGACATTAGGAATGAAGTTTCGGACGTAATTAATCACACCTCGGAACTATTACAGTTGCTTCATCATCATGTTAGTGTCGGGAAACCTGAGGAATTCCTAGCAGATATATGGTCCTGGGTTGTATTCTCCATGAGGAAAATACATTTCTAAGAAGTCTATTTCATCCTTCATAAGAATCATCTTCTTCGCGGAGAGCATAATGCCATACTTCTTCACTAATTCATGGAATTGGCGGCGAAGGGCATTGTGTTCCTCGGCAGTATCACTAAATAGTGGGATATCATTGATATAGACCAGTGATGTGTGAAGGATAGGCTAGAAGATTTGGGTCATAGGCCCTTTGGAATAGTGAGGGTACTGGTTTGAGCCCAAACGGCATGACCTTTTACTGGTAATGGTGGTCGGGTATGAAGAAGCTAGTTTTGGGCTTATCCTCAAAGTGTATTCCCAATTGCCGGAAGCCGGACTTGAGATCAAACTTAGAGAAGTAGGTGTCTTTGGCTAGTTGCGAGAATAAGGTCAGCTTGTTCGAGATCGAGAACTTATCATCCTGTAGGAAGTGGTTAAGAGGCTGATAGTTGATAACTAGTCGGAGCTTACCTATCGTCTATTAGGCTCGCTTGTTGACATAGAATGCCTCACAAGCCCTTTGTGAATCTGATGGTTCGATCAGACCAGATTTCAGTAATTCTTCATATTCCTTCTTGGCAAGTTGGAGATGTTCTGGGTTTATACCTAAGTGACTTGCCTTTGTTGGATTGATGTTCTCATTCCTCTTGAAGGGGAGTTTGATGAAGAATTTCTCATTCAACCACAATGGTTTGGTATGCTTCTTCATGAACTCCTTATGGGAATCGGCACATGATTCCTCTATGAGCTGACATTTAACATCCTTGATCTGCTCTTCTTCTGTGATAGGAAATAGCCTAGTGACATTTGTATATGGCTTGAATTTGTCTTTAAAGGCTATGCCTTTTGTTCGGAACTTGAGCCGATCATTAAATTGCTTGTAGATGTCAAACGCTATGATAAGGTCAGATCCTGGGATAACAGATCCAAGTATTCTAGTTCAGAACTGTGCTCCTAGGAAGAACTCAATCATGATTGGGTCTTTGGTGATGGCTTTAGCGGTTAAGACTCCTTTAGAGGCAGTGTTGAAGTGCTTCGAGTGCGGAATCCACTGCTCCTTAGGAATGATGTTAGGGTTGAGCATTGATGTTGTTGCTCCTGTGTCCATGAAGGCAATAACTTGGATAGGTTTGGTCCAACTATATGGGTATATTGCCAATTGGACATAGGGTGTTTCAGCATTGGAGATGATGTTGACTTCCTTGGGTCGAGATGTTTGGAATACGGCATCTTCTGTTGGGTACTGTCATCATCTTCTCTACAGCCATCGCTATTATCAGCGGCTGCATCTGCTAATAGTTGTGCGGCCCTTTGTGCCTTTCTTAAGTAGGGGCAATCTCTGGTGAGATGCGTAGTTTCCCAGTAGATTTTGCATTTGTAGATCTTCTTTTTGGAACGTCTAGGATGGCTGGCTGTTGATGATTCATCCTATGGTGACACAAGAGATCGTTCTAGTCTCCTTTTCTCTTTATGCCTTTGTTTCCATCTTTTCCATCGAGTATGGCGTTGGGAGAGTTGGGAAGGTTCACCAGGCGATGTAGTTTGGTTGCATACCTTGATGGGATCCAGAATTGTGCCTGCTTGCTATGGCATGTAGCATTTCTAGAGCTATTGCTGGATGAATCACTGAGTCGCTCCACTGCATCATAGAACTCTTCTTTTCTTGATGAAGCATCCTCTTTGTTGGTATCCTTGTCCTGCCGTGGAGGATTGGTTCCATCAACAATCTCCTTTTCTAGGCTACACACTTATGGTATGGCTTGATCCACGGTGATCAAGTTGTTGTTCAGAGTATAGTTTTCTTGGTGTAGCTCTTGATGGGTGGTGTTAAGATCCTTCCATTATGAGACCATATATGGCATATACGATCGTCTGACTCCCTTTGGATTCTTGTAGGAATCCTTCCTCTGTTGGGATCACCTACGATCTTTTTTGGCTTTCTTTTGGGCAGCAAGCGCAACCTTTCTTTCCCAGACAAGTTTTGCTATGTCGAACTCATTTCCATCCTTTGTGTCCTGAGGGACTTGAGCAGATAGCTTTGGTATAGAATGGAAAATGGAGAATGGATTGTCGGGATTGAAGGAGGAGTATGTCGGGTCTAGTTGGACTGAGGTGCTTAAAGAGAGAGAGAGGGTCTCCTCCTCTGGTTTGAAGTTGTATCTCAGCTACAGGGTCTGATTACTTATGGAGTCCATTTCCTTCCGTTGCTAGTCAAAGAATTGGAAGAGGTTTTCCCCTATTGGACACTTTTCAAGCAGGATGATATGTAGTCTTTATTGCTATGCTTGAATAAGATGAGCGTTTTGGGAAGATGTGTCTACCATCCTAACATTGTTCCTTGACTTGGTTTTAGCCTGAGAAATACTGTCTATGGAGTGATATTCTTCCGACAGCATCTGGTTGTTTATGATGTAATCTGTTGGTTGTCCATGAAGCTTGTCCTCCGTGTGGATTTTTGGTCTGGTTTCTCCTGGGTGATGGATTACTTTTTGTGGCATATCTGGAGTTTGGATTTGGTTATCCTTTTCAAATGATTGGTTTATAGAGAAGTTGTTTTTGTGACTGGAGCTTATGGGGGATATCATGGACAATGGTGGTACAAGCTCTTTTGTGGTAGTGTCAAGCTTGGGTGGAGTAGTGGAGGTGGAAAGGTTTGAGGTGTATATGAGACTAGGAATTCATATTTGCCCGGACAACTCAAAGAACCAACAGATGGATCTCCTTCATCATATCTTCTCTTGAGTTCCCTTTCACTTCTTCCTCCTTTTCTTCTCCTTGGTGGAGTGTCATCATCACTCGCTTTTTCTTCTTGACATCCTTGGCAGTCACAGTCAAGGTTCCATGGAGTATGTCCTATAAAGGGACATTTGAACCAGTTTGCAGCACGTTCATCATGGTCACCTTGTTGTATCCAGTCCTGTACAGTCCTGGTAGAACCGAGCAACCAAGAGACAGTGTTTGGGTCCATATCATCATCTGCATGATTCATAGTTACTTTGGGCATATGGATTGGCAGAACTGTATGGGTGGATTGATTGGACTTTGTGAGATGTGTGTTATCATGAACTTCTTCAGTATCAGTACATGCTTCATTGTGTAAAAGAGGTCGAGGATAGTGCCTCAACGCCTCATACTTAGTGATCCAAGATGCAGGAACAAGCCTTAGAACTTTATCCTTGGGTAGCTTTCTTGATAACAAAGCACATCTGGTGGTTCCTTTAGTGGCATCGACATGTAGCAACAAGGAATTGTTACCACCAGGGAATATGAGGCCCAAGGCATGGTTCTGAACTCTCCAAGCTAGCTGGTAGTGTAGAGTTGCCTCGATAGCATCTCTAGCTTATGGAACTCTGAGTATCTGGACCTTGATCTTCAACGTCTTTATGAGGTATGAATCGTGCAGGCACATGTTGAAGTTGGGATAGATAATGACGAACACAGTCCTGGCATTGAGGGTGATCTCAGAGGTGCCCAAATTCGCATAATGGTACTCATTGTATCCAGTATCCAAGAGGGAAAGATGCGCCACTACGGGCTGGCCTTTTCTTCCGTGATACGTTAATGCAACTCTGATGGCTCCAAAATGGATATGGGTGAACCCCAAGCTTTTCCACTAGCGTGGAAATTCCTCTGGCATCTGCAGTGTGATGAACTGTTCTTCTTAGATCACAAAAATAGGGTGCTGGTCAAGTTTTGAGGTAGCAACATATTCTTTTACTCCTGTGGGTTTAGGTTGGACTAAGGAGCGTATTTGCGACCAAGGATTATAGGTTTTTTTAGCAAACGCAAAGTATAGGTTCAGTAAAGGTGGATATGTGAAGGATATTTTCTTTTTTGGGGGGTAACACACCTACTTCATAGAGATAGTCGTATTTGCAAGAGAGAGTTTTGCTCTGGGTAGGAGTCATCTTTAACTTGCCAAAGGACTTACAAAGACTCGACTCTGCAAGTAAAGACATAGATTTACAGGAACTAGACGAAGACGGTAAAGACTCTGAAATAGACACATTTTTGGATTTTTTGGACTATAAAGACACAGACGTAGTTGTTCTAAGGATCTATGGACAAGACTCGAAATTTAAAGACACGAACTAAAATAAAAGAATATGGAGAGTTTTTTATGGCTGTGGACTCAAAGTAAACACAGAGACTAAAGTAGACACACAACTGAAAGTAAATGACTGAATAATTAAAGTTGGCAGTATAACATGAGAGACAGACCTTATGACAACCTCGTTCCTCCCTCCAGGAGGATGGAGAAGGAGCTGGCTCTGATACCATGTAGGGTGACGAGGAGGCGAGCGAGAGTTAGGCGTACACCATGAACGGGATCAGCGGGATCGGGACCCTGGCGGCTCGAACAGGTGTAAAAACTTGGGGTTCACCCATATCCATTTTGGTGTCGTCAGAGTTGAATTGACGTATCACGTAAAAAAAAGGCTAGCCCGTTGTGGTGCATCTTTCCCTCCTCGATACCCGATAAAAGGAGTACCAACATCCGAATTTGGGCACCTCTGAGATCACCCTCAACGTCGGGACTGTGGTCGTCAGATACTCGAAGCTCCAGAAGCTAGAGATGCTATCCAGGAAACTCTACATTACCAGCTAGCTTGGCGAGTTCAGAACCATGCCATGGACCTATCACTCCCTAGTAGCCAAGATGCTCTCTTCCTAAACATAGACGCCACCAACGAAATGACTCAGTGTACCTAGATCACTAGACAAATTAGCATGGAGGAGCTCATCAACATTCTCCTTACCTCATGGGTCTCAAACTATGAGAAGTTGAGAAATCCCCCTCAACTTCTCCAATCCACTGAGCCAACATTCACTAGAAAACCCAATGAAACAGTCGCCATAAGCTTTGACCACTCTTACCTCAAAAAGCTCCACAAACTGCCTTCTCCATAACTATGTACCAACCCTTACATGATAACCCAGAACTTACAGATCCAAAGCTTGCATCTGAGTTTGGTACCTACCACTTCGACGATTAGATTGAGCAGCTCGATATGGATGGTCAATGTATCCACTGGTCACGCTGTCCCTTCATAGGCCATATACCGTGGGACATAGACTGTGATTTCCAAGAGTGCCAAGATGATGAGATATTGATGGATGAGGATTACAACTGGGATGAACCTTCTTTAACTGTTACATACGAACCCAGAAATCTACAAAAACCATCATCTCCATCAAAATCTACCTCCACAAACGAGCCTGCACCTCCATTGTTCATGCTATCACCCACTGGCTCCAGCACCTCATATGATTTTCCCCCACACCAACCTTTTGAATGGGATAACTTGAGCTACGCTACAAAAATAACACATAAGAAAGTTATCCTACCAACGGGAGAACATATGCCACAAGGCGATATAGAGGCAACCCTTAACTGGCAAAGAGAGGACACAATGGTCCAGAACAAGGCGTTGTCCAGCCAGTCTCAAGGAAAGATACAAAAAAGGATGGACTTGATAGAAAAGAAGATGGTAGAGACATCCAACCAACATGCCGGACTTATTCGAGCACTGGAACATAGATTGAAAAATGTACAGTTCGATTTATGTCCGCTAGGAATGTCACTATATCACTTCTTCGAACAACAAAGGGATGACATAAGCAGCCCTCAAGGAGTAGATCTAGAGCCTGAAATACGGTAATCCCAAACCAAGGAGGACATCAACTTCTCCAACTAGGCCTACCTTATTTCCCATGTGCTCACAGCCTTACTCCCCGCCGAAGAAGGAGAGCTTCATGCATAAGTTCTTCTTTGGTACAACTCAGCTTCCCAGTAAAAGGAACACCCAGAGTTTGACATAGCTAAGTTCATGTGGGAGAGAAAGGATGCAGCAACGCCAGCCCAAAAATAAGCCGAAGAAGCACAACAAAAGGCGAAAAGAAAGAAAGCTACGAACCCCGGAACCATGATGATTACTGGATCCAACGCTCGCAGAAACAAGAACACCACCTCAAGATGCATCTACTACAACGGCAAGAAGGACACCGTCTTTCCACATCCAAGCTTTGACGATTACAAGATATCATCACTAGAACAAGCAAATGACAATAAAGCATGGGATGATATGATTAGATTTGTCAATGAAGAGGACTGGCAGCCTAAAAATCATGGCTTCCACGAACCTAAATCGATCAAACCTGACCACGAGGTTCCAGAGCTTTACGCCTTAAAATAGGACAATCCAACTGATGATTGCCTCAGAGCAATCGATGAACACTTCAAATTCAATGACCAACAAGATTGAACCACTTCAGAAACTGAAGTTCCATCCGATGATGATCTCCGATGCAATGAACAACTAGAAAACATCACCTCAGAATTCTCAACTGAGGATAATTATCCCTCAGACAGATACATCCAAGATAGTGAAGATTCCCCATCAACTTATTCCCAGGAATATGTTGACGATTCCTAGGAATATGTGGAAGAAACTGTAGAATCATCACTAACATTAGATGAGGAGGACTATCCCCCATTTTTCACGAACCAGTACAAAGAGCTTGAAGTCTCCGAAGTAAACGATGATGAGGATGGCATGATAGAGGATCCTATCCTAGAATGAAGGCAAGAACCAACAACAACATCTCTAAAACAAGTTGGAACCATCTTTCACACTTTCACCCTCGATGATGTTAAAGTTTCACAGTGGCCTCAAAGAACCGAAGACTTCTACACTTGGATGGTCACTAAGAATTTGGTCGAGCATGAGAAGTACATCATCCTATCAGAGTTCACTTCAGGGTTCTCCGGCATTCTCAGGGATAAGTGGAACGCGCTAGGATCGATAGATCACAACTACTTCTCACATCCTAAGACTTCATAGGTAATCTGAATATGCTCATGGAAGTCTGTTGTGGAGATATCGGCCAATGAAGAGAGAAGCTACAGAGTCTGTTCTTCAAAATGAAAAGCATGTCGCATGATAGAAATGTCATCGATATTCATTTCAAGAAGATGGCAAGAATCTACTTTGAGCTAGGAGGAGACCCTAGTTTGAAGCAGGCATTCATGTCATCACTGCCTAAGATGTTAGTAGGGCACGCCATGATGATCATAGAAGAAAAGCTCAAGACCATAACTGCCCCGCACATCGGCTACATTAGGCAGGCGATCTTCCAAGCACTAGATAGCATTTGCACAAAGAGAGCTATTCTGAAACAGATTGTCCAGAGCAACACAGTACTTGACAGGGTATGCAGTAGGAGTGACTTAGTCACCAAGTCCGACTGTGCGTGCTCAAGCTGCCAAGAAAGATGAAAGGACCATAAATAGTATAGGAGGTTCAAGCTGCCCAGACCTCCAGACGTAAGGTCGAGGATGACCCCACGCACCAGATACTTTAGGAGAAGACGTCCAAGAAACCATGACAAAAGAAATTGGTGCTTCCTATGCAACAAAATTGGACATTTTACCAAAACCTGCCCACAGTCAAGAAAATCAGTCAAGACCCTCCAACTGTTCGAATGAAATAGGCTGAACACACAGGCATCTATCTTAGCAGAGATGACGACTTAAAGACTGTCTTCTCCATGGAGGATGAACCAATGGGCGAAATAGTCTTCTCGCTAGAAGTGTACGAAGCTGCAGAAGAGGGTGAAGACACCACTAATGAATCCGGCCACAACATCTACCAGATATCCAAACCAGGGATGAAAGACAAGGTTGACACCCCGCTTGTTTAGCTGGCTAACTTCTCATCCAAATAGGATAAGTCGATGCACGTTATCGCACTTATGGATACAGGGGCCACATCATCCATCCTCAACCCAGCAGTCCTACCCGATGATACTGGATCTCTCACTTTCAGAACTTCAGTACCCCATCAAGGGAAATCCTAACTACCAAGATGATCACCAGGTACCTGGTCGTGATTGAGTTCTTCCTAGGTTTACAATTCAGGATTAAGCTCCTTGGTTCAGCAATCCCTACAAGAGATCTCATTGTTGGGTTTGTCATCTATAGACAACTCAAGGATCGCCTTGAGATCAAAATAAGGGGAATAGCTTTTAGGAAGTAGTTCAAGCCATATACTACTGCCTCCAAGTTATTCCACCTCTTCGGTGAAGAAGTTAACAATGAAAACCCCACGTCCATCTCAATGATCAGAAGACCACCAACACCTTCATATGGAATGGAGGACCACCCACCAGAATTGTTCACCTACTTTGGGGATCCCTTTGATCCATTTATCATGGTAGAAAGAAGAACGCTCTATGAACTCCAATTGTTCAGAAAATATTGGGGATCTTCCTCAAACCTTTTGGAGTAGACCCGGAGTACCTATTCTGCTACGTATTTATCCTCATGGTAGATGATTTCCCCAAGGAACTCCTATGGCTATTTTGGTACTTATGTCACCAATACCATATCCTTATGGATTTCAAGTGCAACCTGATCAGGGATTTCGACAGAATCACACCACCCTTGCAAAAGTTCCTACTTTAGTTTCGACCAAGACGATGGTGGGTGTGTTGCTTCATAAATTCCTATGAGGTCAAGATCTTCATGTTACAAAGGTCATTGAAGATAATCAACAGACAGGTCCAGGCCCGGTCAAAAATTTCCCTATGCTGGAAATTCCTCGTCTATATTTTGTCTTTGGAAGATGAGTACCATGAAGCACAAAGAAGCATCTTCTAGCAGAATAGATGCATCCCTAAGGAGATATGGCCCAAAGAAGGAGCACGATAGAACTACACCGACGACCACCATCACTGGGAGGAGGTCCGACAAGCTGCAAAAGAATACAAAGTTCCATACGAAATCATTAGAGATCAGGTCACCCAAAAGATGACCAGCACCAGGTTGAATCTTCCGCCATAAAAATGGGATCACAATGTTGCAGGACCATTGAGCAGGAGTAGATACTTCGCCAAATCACTCAAAAAAGGCCTCGAGAACATAGAGTTGAGCAAGAAGAAACACAGGGTTGATTAGTGGATGGAAGAAGGATATTCACGCCCGTCGGTGACACCTTCAACCTCTGCATCATTTGATGTTATCCGATGATATGTGCAAGTTTTACCATACCAAAATTACCACCTCCACCAAAAAGTTACAAAATACCCAAATTACCCGCCAAAATTACCTCAACTTCCATACCAAGTTTACCCTAAAGCTTCCTCACGAAGGCAGTTGTAGTCCTTTGCCACCAAGAAAACCACAAACTTTTCCCCTAAGTCAGCCGTAATCCTTTGCCACCAATCTTACCCAAACTTTGTCCACAACTCAGCTGCTATTCTTCATTACCAAGCTTCCGCACCAACAGCTTACCCACCTGCTTGAAAGCCACCTACAAGTAGCTTGCGCACCTGCTTGCATGTTGCCAACACATAGCTTACCCACCATCTTGCCAGATGTCTACAAGTAGCTTACACACCTTTTTGCAGCCGCCTACAAGTTGATGACTCACCGGCTTGCACATGTTGGTACATGCCAACTTTATGCTTTTATTTTTGTGTTTTGTCTTAGTAGACTCCGTTCACATGTTAGGTAGAGCCCGATTTGAATAATTAGATAAAGATAGTTTTTCTTGATAAGACTTACTATTTTTAGATAGGTTTACTATTTTTAGAATAAGGTAGGGCCCATCTATTCCTAAAATAGTGTGCCATGAGTGATAATGTTTTTTATTTTAGAGTCGGTTTGTAAGGCCAACCTTCTCCTATAAAAGTGAGGCCAAGTTTTGAGTTAGGATAATTAACAAAAAAACACAAATCATAGAAAGCTTAAGACAAGTCCTTAGTCTAGAGTCTAGCATAAAGAGAAATATCCTTAGGAAATTCTCTCAAAGTTACTACACTTTTGTAAATACATTTTCTGTCTGAATAATATGAGTTTGGGCTATCTTTCTCTTGTTCTTCTCTCTTGAGGGGGGGGGGAGATAGGTTGTTCAGTCACATAGTCTGAAAGAAGTAGAGAGGGGTCTAGGGTGACACTCTGGCGAGCTCTGCTCGTCGGGAAATCGATGACTCAGTATGTTACATAGTATCAACCAGGAATTATTACAACAATTAATGTTTACCCTTGCGCCGCTAGTTGTGCGTATAATAGTCTCTGGAAATAGGACCAAGACAGGTAAACCGGTACGTCTAGAAAGAGACTTGAGGAGGGCTAAGCTGAAATGCCACTATTGGCTAGGGAGAGCCGCTCATAGGCCCTGTGGAAAGCCCAAAAAAGTCAAAAAAAACTACCGTGTGGTTTACTGCTTGGTCGGTAAGGTCGTTATTGTTCTTAAAAACCCAACGGACTTGGGATGGCATGCCACCTATTATGGATGTGAACGCTAAATACGTTATGGTAGTGGTGCCTTAGGTGATCTTGCATGAAATATTGTCAAACACCGCCAATAACCTGTCCGAGCCACTGGGGTCTCGGTCCCATCCGGGGTATCCACCTAACCCCTGCTGACCTCATCGCCACCCAACATGGTATCAGAGCCGGCCCCTTCTTTGTCACCCGGAGGGAGGAACGAGGTCTTCATAAGGTCTATCTCTCGTGTTATACTACTAACTTTAGTTATTCAGTTATTTACTTTCAGATGTGTATTTATTTTAGTCTATGTGCTTACTTTGAGTGCACAGCCATAGAAAACTCTCCATACTCTTTTATTTTAGTTTGTGTGTTTATATTCTAAGTCTTTAGCCATAAATCTCTATACAGTCCTTACATAAGCAATTTTGAGTCTTTTCCTTAGATCTTTATAACAAATATCGAGTCTTGTCCATAGATCCCTAGAACAAATACGTGTGTGTGTCTTTATAGTAAAAAAATCCAAAAATGTCTATTTCAGAGTCTTTACCGTCTTTATCTAGTTCCTATATATCTATGTCTTTATCTTCAGAGTCGAGTCTTTGTAAGTCCTTTGCCAAGTTAGAGATGACTCCTACCCGGAGGAAAACTCTTTCTTGTAAATACAACTATCTCTATGAAGTAGATGTGTTACCCCCAGAAAAGAAAATATCCTCCACATATCTACCTCTACTAAACCCATGCTCTACCTTTGCCAAAAGGACCTGTAATCCTTGGTTACAATTACGCTCCCTTGTCCAACCTAAACCCACAGGAGTGAAAGAATATGTTGCTGCGTCAAAACTTGACCAGGACCCTATTCTTGTGACCCAAGAAGAACAGTTCATCACACTACAGATGCTAGAGGAATTTCCATGCCAGTGGAAAAGCTTGGGGTTCACCCATATCAATTTTGGTGCCATCAGAGTGACGTTGACGTATCACAAAAGAAAAGGCCATCCCGTAGTGGCGCGTCTTTCCCTCTTGGATACCCGATACAATAAGTACCAACATGCAAATTTAGGCACCTCTGAGATCACCCTCAACACCAGGACTGTGTTCGTCACGATCTATCCCAACGTTAACATGTCCCTACACAATCCGTACCTTACAGAGGCATTGAAGATCTAAGTCCAGATCCTCGGAGCTCCACAAGGTAGAGATGCTATCCAGGCAACTCTACTCGACCAGCTAGCTTGGCGAGTTCAGAACCATGCCATAGACCTATCACTCATTAGTGGCCAAGATGCTCTCTTCCTAAACATAGATGCCTCCAACAGAACAACTCAGTGTACACAGATCCCTAAACAAATCAACAGGGAGAAGCTCATCAACATTCTTCCTACCTCATGGGTCACAAACTACGAGAAGTTGATAAATCACCCTCAACCTCTCCAGTCCACTGAGCCAACATTCACCAGAAAATCCAATCAAACTATCGCCATAAGCTTTGACCACTCTCACTTCAAAGAAGCTCCAGGAAATTGCTGAATATCCAATACTTGCAGCTGAACTCGGTGCTCATCCACAATCATTTGATAATTGGATTAAACAGTTTGCACAGGATGGAAATGGCCAATTATGGTTCAAGTGTACCTTCACAGGATACATACCATGGGACATAGACTGTGACTGCAAAGAGTGCCAAGAAGATAAGGAAGATGATGATGATCATAGTGAGGATGTCTATTTCCAGTACGAAGATGATTGGACGCCAAGAGAAGAGGATAACCATCCATTCCTTGTCTATAATGAACCTCATGAGTGGCCACCCTTACCAACTCTATCAAAATTTACATCCACATACAACCCTGCACCTCCAAGTTCATGCTATCACCCACAGGCTCCAACACTTTGATTTTCCCCCATACCAACCTTTTGAAAGGGATAACCTGAGATACGCTCCAAAAATAGCATACAAGAAAGTTATCCTACCAATGGGAGAACATATGCCACAAGGTGACATAGAGGCAACCTTCAACTAGCAATCAAAGAACGCAAGGATCCAGAAAAGGCATTGTCCAGCATTGGTCATTCTATCAAGCACGTCATCCAGTCTCAAGGCAAGATACAAACAAAGATGGACTTCATGGAAAAGAAGATAGCAAAGACGTCCAAACAACATACTTGACTTATTCGAGCACTATAACATAGATTGAAAGCTATGCAGTTCGATTTATGTCCGCCAGGAAAGTTACTATCTCACTTCTTCAAACAACAAGATATCAGCCATTAAGGCGCAGATCCAGAGCCTGAAATAAGGTAGTCTCCAACCAAGGAGGACATCAACTTTTCCAACTAGGCCTACCTTACTTCCTATGTGCTCACAGCCTTACTCCATGCCGAAGCAGGAGAGCTTCATGCATAAGTTATTATCTAGTACTCCTCAAGTTACCCAGCAAAAGGACCAAGCAAAGTTTGACATAGCTATGTTCATACAAGAGAGAAAGGAGGCAGCAGTGGCAGCACAAAAGCAAGCCGAAGAAGCACAGGAAAAGGTAAAAAGAAAGAAAGTTACTGACCCTGGAACTATGATGATTACCAGGTGCAACGCTCGAATAAATAAGAACACCACCTCAAATGCATCTACTGAAACTACAAGAAGGACCCAGTATTTCCACATCCAAGCTTTGACGACTGCAAAATATCATCTCCAGAACAGACAGATGACGATAAAGCATGAGATGATATGATCAGAACCGTCAATAAAGAGGAATGGCAGCCTAAAAATCATGGCTTTCCCAAACCTAAACGGATCAAATCCCATCACGAGGTTCCAGAGCTTTACGCCTTAAAGAGGATAGTCTAACTGATGATTACCTCATAGAAATCGATGAACATTTTGGATTCAATGACCAACAAGATGAAACCACCTCAGAATCTGAAATATCATTTGAGGAGGATCTCTGATGCAACGAACAACTAGAAAACATCACCTTGGAGTTCTCAACTGAGGATAATTATCCCTTAGACAGGTACATCCCAGATAGTGAAGATTCCCCACCAACTGATTCCCAGGAATATATTGACGATCCCAAGGAATATGTGGAAGAAACTGCAGAATCATCACTAACATCAGATAAGGAGGACTATCCCCCACTCTTCATGAACTAGTACAAAGAACCTGAAGTCTCCAAAGAAAACAATGATGAGGACGGCATGACAGAGGATCCTATCCCAGAATGTAGGACAGAACCAGCGATCATATCTCCAAAGCAGGTTGGAACTAGCTTTCACACTTTTACCCTCGACAATGTTAAAGTCTCACAGTGGCCTCAAAGAATCCATAACTTCTACATTTGGATGGTCACTAAGAATTTGGTTGAGCATGAGAAGTACATGATGCTATCAGAGTTCACTTCAATGTTCTCCGGCATTCTTAGGGATTGGTCGAACGCGCTAGGATGGCAACATCATAACTACTTCCTCACATCCCAAGATTTCAAAAGCAATCAGAACATCCTCATGGAAGTCTTCTGTGGAGATACTAGCCTACAAAGAGAGAAGCTATAGAGACAGCTACTCTAGATGAAATGCATCTCGTATGTCAGAAATGTCATCGCTATTCATTTCCAGAATATGGGATGAATCTACTTTGAGCTAGGAGGCATTCGTGTCATCACTGCCTAAGATGTTACAGGCATGCCATGATGATCAAAGAAGAAAAATTCAAGTCCATAACAGCCCCGTATATCGGCTACATTAGGCAGGCGATCTTCCAAGCACTTGACAGTATTTGCCCAAAGAGAGGTGTTCTAAAATAGATTGTCCAGAGTAAGCCGGCACTTGATAGGGCATGCAGTAGGAGTGACTCAGTCAGCAAGTCTGACTGTGCGTGCTCAAGCCGCCAAGCAAGACAGAAGGTCCACAAACAATACAAGAGGTTCAAGCTGCCCAGATGTAACACTCCACATTTTACATGTACTAATGCTATTTAAATGAATCATGTTATGGTTTGGTCAAATTTGCGTCAATTCTTGAATGT
>JAPFFP010081397.1:0-22358 GCA_026153255.1 Solanum medicagineum | reverse complement strand
ACCATTCAAACACTTGAAGATATGTTGCGAGCTTGTACATTGGACTTTAAAGGTAGTTAGGTGGACCATTTTCCACTCATTGAATCTGCCTATAATAATAGCTACCACTCAAGTATCAAGGTGGCACCTTAGAAGCTTTATATGGAAGGAAATGTAGGTCACCAATGGGATGGTTTGGAGTGGGTGAAACCACCTTGCTTGGGCCAGATCTAGTACATCATGCCATGGAAAAAGTTAGAGTAATGCAACAACGACTATAAATTGCCCAAAGTCATCACAAATCATATGTGGATGCTAGGAGGAGAGGACTGGAGTTCTCAATAGGGGATTGACTATTTTTAAAGGTGTCTCCAATGAAAGGGGTTATGAGATTTAGTAAGAAAGGAAAACTGAACCCACGTTACATAGGGCCATATAAGATTATTAAGAGGTTTGGGAAGATTGTATATAAACTAAAGCTACCCCAAGATCTTTCAATGGTTCCTCCAATTTTTCATATCTTAATGCTTCGAAACTGCATAGGTGACCCATCTCGTATCACTCCTATTGAAAATCTGCAAGTTACAGAAAATATCACCTGTGAAGAGGTACCTGTCACTATTCTATATTGTCAAGTTAAGAAGCTAAGGAATAAAGAAATAGCTTTAGTGAAAGTACTTTGGCGGAGCTAGCAAGCAGAATAGGTATCCTCTTCCAAGGATTGATGATTCGATTGACCAATTAAAAGGGGATAGACATTTCTCTAAGAATGATCTTTGATACTGAAATACCCCACATTTTACATGTACTAGTTCTATGCAAATGAAACATGATATGGTTTGGTCAAATTAGCGTCCATTTTTAGAAGTGCTTGAATCTCATAGTAGAGGGATATATGTGCGTCTAACACCTAAGAGGATCGAGTGTATACAAGTTTTAAGTCAAATTGAGGAGATCGCAGCCTTAAATGAAGTTAGAGAAGTGAGGTGCTTGTAGGACCTACTTGCTTATCTTACATTTGCTACCTAGATGGAGACGAGGCCCGATGTCGAATCTGTCCAAGTCCGATTATGGATAAAGTCCATCTTAAGGGTGTAACTTTAGCTTGTGTTTTAGAATCATAAATCGACTATATTTTCATCTCAAGAAGAATATAAAAAGGTCCCAAGTACATCACAACCCACTTGACTATTTGGGCCCAAACTAAGTGAAGAGAAATTAGGAAAATGGGCAGCCAAGGCCCATCAACTTTGAAACCCAATTAGGCCCAAGTGAAAGGGCCAAGCTACTGCATCACCACCATGATAATATGAGGCTTAAACTACACAGGAAATTAGGCCAACGGATCCTTTAAAAAGGCTTACAAGTAGCACCTTTAAGTCATTCTTAACTTGGAAAAAAAGATCAGCTTCCACAAGCTTTCTCTCTACATTTTCTTGACCTTGCAAACCAGTCACAAGGAGACTTTTAGGGTTCTTAGAGAATCCCTACACCTTGAAGGTAATGGTAAGTAAGTTTACTTATGTGTAAAGTATGGTTTTCTTATGAAAAACAAGAGACTATGTTGGTTAGGTATATGCTGAAACTTTTGGACAACATGTGTTCCAAGGGTTGTTGTATACTTTTGTTGTTTATTTGGGAGCTTTTCTCATCTTGGTTGGCTTGATTATGAAAGAAGGTTTCCTTTGATAATTTGTTTGAGTTCTGTAATGATGTATAAAGGTTGTTGCACTATTTGGTTATACGTAAACAATCGACGTTTAACGTGTTATCCTAAGTGTGTTGTTTGTAGAAATTGTGGACTAATTGATTAAGGACTATGGTCTCACATCCTACTTCTATTTTGAATACTGTTTTTCAACTATTTTAGGACTATTTTTATGTGTATGTATGGTGGGTACTTTTTGGTTAAATTTGGAACAGGTTTGGAGTTGTCGACGTCGAAATGTAGCGAAGAGACGTAACGTAATGCCACTTATTTGTGTGTTGTATAGAATTGTTATGTGTTTTGCTTTATGGGCTGTTGTAAGACTATTATGGCACTAAAATAGGCTGCACATGGTATGTATATATGAATATGTATTAGAAAATATGATTAGGGGCGGAAAGATTGAAAGAATACGCTCGGGTTTATAATTATACGCTTGCTGCCCGTGTGTTGTTTTTTTATGAGATTGGGCTGCCAAGATGTATCTATTGGTTTCTAATGCTAATTTTATCACCTACTATATAGTATATAATTATTTGGAGGAAGGGGAGTTTATCTCGAGGTAATAGCGAGGTCGTACAGTGAGGTATGTAAAGCTACTCTATTTCGTATTATTGGGTATGAAATCTAGACTCTTCCTTGGCACATAAAGGCACTTACCAACTCCAACACAACTATTAACCATGTATCCACTCTTTCACATGTTCATATGCTCCCATACATAGTCACCTTCAAATCTACATTTGGATACCAAGATATATGGGTTCTTGTTGCTAAATAAAGTTCACGAGTTGTTTCATCTCATATGCATTTCATTATTTGTGCAACATCCTCTTTTCATTGTCGTATTGTCTTATATGATTATTTACATGTTACATGCTACATCTATAGTCCTAAAGCTCCAATATTATGACCACCAAAAGAATCATCTCAAAAGTAGTTGAAATATAATGTATATTGCTTATTGATGGGTCGTAACCCAAGGGGTGGAAGAATCACCTAGCCAGGATCGATCATATCACGGGGGGTAGCCCAAGGGGTGAAAGAAAAAGCCTAGTTAGGGCCGATCTCGATATATATTTAGCACTGATTAGCTAGTCATTTGTATTACATGTTGTGCACAGATTATACAGTAAAAGTAAAGTAATAAAAAGAATATAAAGTACAAGAACCCATAGTATAACTACAGGTGGTCTCTTATCCTATACTAGTGCATAGTTTCAATTGAGTTGTTACTTCATATACAGTATTTCCTGCCTTACATATTCAGTACATTATCTCGTACTGACGTCCCATATGGGGGACCTACATTTCATGCTACAGGTATAGGTGCTAGTAGATCCCCCAGTAGGAGTACAGGATATCCAACTGTTGTTACCAAGCTCCAGGTTACTTCGGAGCTTTGTGTGTCTACAGCCTATATTTTTGTATTGTACAGTTAGTTGAGGCGGGGCCTGTCCCGACCCTTATCAGATGCTTTTTCTAATCTAGAGGCTTTGTAGACTATGTAAATTAAAGTTGTTCATATCTCATACTTTCGACAATGTGGCCCCAACGGCTAGCCATATGCATTTCCTTTTGATTTGTTATTACTATTTACTTTCTTAAAGGCATGTTGAATGTAGAAATCCCTTGTAATATATATAGAAAGCACATGAATATAGGTTGGTTCTCCCGAGCCTTATCGGCAATGGGTGCCAGTTCGCCTTAACGGGACTTTGAGCGTGACAGATCCGGGTAGCATCAAGTGAATGTGAGGGAGTGTGATATTCCCAAGATGACCTTCCAGACTAGATATGGGCATTATGAGTTTTGTTGTGATGTCTTTTGGGTTGACCAATGCACCGTCCATCTTCATGGACCTTATGAATAGGGTCTTCAAACCCTTTCTTAATTCCTTTATTGTGGTCATCATTAATGATATTTTGATCTATTGTCATGGTAAGGAGGAGCATAGGGCTCATTTGTGGGTTGTGCTGCAAAGATTGAGGGATGAGAAATTGTATGTTAAATATAAAAAGAGTGAATTTTGGTTGAGAAAGGTTGCTTTCCTAGGGCATGTGGTGTCGGGGAATGCTATAAAAGTGGATCCGAAAAAGATCGATGTTATTAGAAATTGGCCTAGACCATTGACCCCATTGGATATTAAGAGTTTGTTGGGATTAGAAGGCTATTATCGGAGGTTTGTGGATGGGTTCTGTTCTGTTGCTTCCCCTATGACAAATTGACTCAAAAGAAGGCTAAGTTTGTGTGGACCGATGAGAGGACCTTCCAAACCTTGAAATATAATCTTGTATCTGCCCCTATATTGTCACTACCAGATGGGCTTAAGGGATTTGTGGTGTATTGTGATGCTTCTAGAGTTGGTTTGGGTTGTGTGCTAATGCAAAATGGTCAGGTGATAGCCTATGCTTCTAGGCAACTCAAAGTGCATGAAAAGAACTACCCTACTTATGATCTTGAATAGGCTGCCGTAGTATTTGCTTTGAAAATTTGGCAACATTATTTGTATGGGGTGCATGTTGATGTGTTCGCTGATCATAAGAGCCTCCAATATGTCTTCACTCAAAAAGATCTTAACTCGAGGCAAAGAAGGTGGCTAGAACTTCTTAAAGATTATGATATGAGTGTGCATTATCATTCGGGTAAGGAAAATGTGGTGGCGCATGCTTTGAGTAGGGTGTCCATGGGTATCCTAGCTTACGTTGATGGTGGTGAGAAAGAGATGGCTAGGGAAGTGCATCGATTGGCTAGGTTGGGGTTAGATTGGAGGAGGTTGGTAGTGGTGATGTTGTTGTTGTGGATGGTTCTAGGTCTTCTTTGGTTGATGAGGTGATGGCAAAACAAGATCTTGATCCCTCCTTGTTAGAGTTAAAGGCCTTGGTAAAAGAAAGCAAGGTGGAGGTTTTCTCCCAAGGGGGAGATGGTGCCCTTAGGTTCCAAGGTAGGTTGTGTGTACCATGTATTGATGGCTTAATAGAAAAGATCCTTGATGAATCCCATGACTCTTTTTATTCTATCTACCTCGTAAAGATATATAGTGACTTGAGAGAGGTGTTTTGGTGAGGAGGCATGAAAAAGGACATTGCCAAGTTCATTTTCGATTGTCATAGTTGTCAACAAGTGAAAGCCGAGCATCAAAGACTGGGTGGCCTAACCCAATACATACAGATTTCTACTTGGAAGTGGGAGGTGATTAATATGGATTTTGTGGTTCGGCCCAAGCCCAGAAAAGGTTTTGATTCCATTTGGGTTGTGGTTGATAAAATGACAAAATTGACTCACTTCCTACTGGTTAAGACCACATATGGGGCTGAAGGTTATGCAAGGTTATACATCCATGACTTAGTAAGGTTGCATGGGATTCCTTTATCCATCATATCGGATCATGAAGATCAATTTACTTCACATTTTTGGAGATCTTTCCAAAGGGGCCTTGGTACTAGAGCTAAACTTTCTACAGCTTTCCACCCTCAAACAGATGGCCAGGCCAAAAGGACCATTCAAACCCTTGAGGATATGCTTAAAGTATGTGCATTGGAGCTTAAAGGTAGTTAGGATGATTATCTTCCGTTGATTGAGTTTGCCTACAACAATAGCAATCATTCTAGCATCGGTATGGCTCCTTGTGAGGCTCTCTATGGGAGACATTGTTGATCACTAGTTCGTTGGTTTGAGGTTGGTGAGGTAGCTTTGTTGGGACTAGATCTGGTTAATGATGTGAGAAGGTTAGGATGATTAGACAAAGTTTGAAGATGGTCCAAAGTCGCCAAAAGTCCTATGCTAATGTGAGGAGAAGGGATATTGAATTCCAATTTGGTGATTGGGTTTATTTTAAGGTGTCACCCATGAAGGGTGTGGTCCATTTTGGTAAAAATGGTAAGTTGATTCCAAGATATATTGGTCCTTATGAGGTTATCAGGAGGGTTGGCAAGGTAGCTTATGAATTGAGATTGCCTAGTCAAATGGAATTGGTTCATCCGGCATTCCATATGTCCATGTTGAGGAAATGTGTGGGTGATCTGAATGCCATTGTGCCTCTTGATGTTGTGGGTGTTGTTGAGGATAATTTGACATATGAAGAGGTTCTTAGTTCAGATTTTGGTTAGGCAAGTGAAGAGGTTGAGAAACAAAGAGGTAGGTTCCATTAAGGTCATTTGGAGGAATCAACAAGTTGAGAGTGCTACTTGGATCCTTACCTTTTCCACTCCACTAAATCCTAAGGTATTGATCTAACTACTTCATATGATCTCAAGTTTTAAGTTCATCCCTCATGTCATTACATATGTTCATGATTAAATTGATAAGTTCATGATGATTTTATACTTATGATGAGATTTTTGAAAGGATGTTTCAGTGCATTGTTGCATCTCGATATAGGCTGAAACGGTCATCTTTGTGTCTCTCATATATGTTTCTTTGACATTCGGGGACGAATGTTCCCAAGGGGAAGATATTGAAATGACCCCAAAAAGTGCCCCAAGATATGCCTTAAAAGTGCCTAGAATCGTAATTTGCATATATCTCAAAATCCATGTGTGAGATCAAAAATCCAACTTCATTTTCTTGATCGGGGGTCATTTTGAGTGGAAGATAGGTCTAGCCCCGATTTAAGAGCAAACAATTAGCAATTTAAATTTTTGCAATTTTGCTTATCCAGTGTTTGTACGCGATGGCACCATGACGTGCCTCCATAGCGGACATGTCTAAATTCAGCCTCCGCGATACTTCTGCATCACGAACTAGACGCGGACCTATGTAAATTCTGCCTAGTTATTTTTCTTGCGTCCAAGGCTTTTATGTCTTGGGCCTAAGTGTCCCCAAGTGTGAATATACATATACTTAGCCATTTTTCACCCTCATATCATTCTAAACATTCCTTAATACTCACTCATACACTTCGCCAATATTTCACCTCCTAAATTCAATTCTCAAAACCCTTTCTGGATCTTAGGGATTGCACTCAAGCTTTAAGTTTTCATCTCCAATCTTCATCAAGTTCATCTCTAAAGCTAAGGTATGTGGGTTTCTTTCATGGATCCGTTTCACCCATGATACCGAAGCTTCCTTTTACTTAAACTTGCATGATTTAAAGATGATTTACTCATGGGTCATATTTGTTATGAAAATCATTGCACACTATGTTGGGGTCTATGACATTATGACTGTTTTGAGCTATGAAACCAAGGTCTATTGTAAGATTTGATGAAGGGTTTTGATGTATATTGCTTGAGGGTGTTACCAAGTATTTATGAAGGTTTTACATTAATTTTCTAGCATTATTTCACCCTTGAATTGCATGGTTTTATACTAGTTTACACACCCGCCAAGTGTTTGATAAAATGTCCAGTTATGGTATCTTGAAAAATTGAAGGTCCAATGCATGTCTTATGAATTTAATGACTTTATAATGATGAAATGATGAAATGATGAATGAATGATGATGAAATGATGATGGAATGATGATTAAAGGGGTGTATGTATATGATGATGAAAGAATTTTATATATATATGATATTATCTCTACAGTGTTGGAGATGACCAAGCCTATCTTGGGGGGTTGTAGGCTCGGTTAACCTTGTTGAGGGGTTAATAGCTCGATCGCCTAATTCGGGGGTGGTAGCCCTAGCTAATCTTTTTGGGGGTTTGTACCCATCAATTTTGTTAGAGGTTTGTACCCATCAACCTTGTTAAAGGTTTGTACTCCATCAACCCGTGTTGGAGGTTTGTACCCATCAACCATTTGGAGGGGGGGTTTGTACTCCATCAACCTGTTGGGGGGTTCGTACTCCATCAACCTTCTTGGGGTGTTTGTACTCTATCAACCTCATGAAGGGGTTTGTACCTCATGCGTCTATCCAATGGGGTGGTAGTCCTTGGCTTGCACTATAATGCTTACTCCTTACACTCATATTATGTTCTATGTAAGCATGACTTTGCTTCAAGCATTATTCATACAAGTCATATTGTTAGTATGCTATCTATTGCTTATGATTATGCATTTTGCCTATGATGCCTATCTCTTGTTGCATTGTATCCTACATACTTAGGACATTCTAACGTACTAACGCATACTCTATGCCTACATGATGTCACCATGTAGGAACCGGTGCACCGCTTAATCATCCTCCTCCTCCACTTGACTAGTTCGATTGTCCTACAAGCTTGTTGGTGAGTCCTCCACTTTAGATATGTTGCTTATGAACACTTGCTATGTATTAATACTATCTTTCTTTTGGTTATGTATTGACTTTGAAGGTGAGCCCGATTACTTGTCTTGGCCCCCGCTCGTATCTATGTTGTAGAGATGTTGTTGGATATGTTATGTATTTATGTTATGAGTCTTGACTCTCTTGTTTCTTGATGTTATGATATGAAGGTTTATCCTCAGTCCCAATTCCCTTGTTGATGCTTATTTCTCATCATCATCTTAATTGCTTCCGCGACCAAGGAGGTGTAATAATATACTAAGAGGCTTGTTTGAGGTTCCTTTGGGTTTCCCATTCACCAGTCACATCTAGGCCCTATGCTTGGGTCGTTACACTTCTCAAGGGGAAGAAACCTCTCAAGCAATCCAGATTGCGAGAGGTGTTGGTGAGAGGCCGACGGGTCAATATGTCAGAGGAGACAATCCGAAGCATATAGTTTGGTCCCACCTACCGAGCACCACGTTCTACAGATAAGTTTGATCATCGATTGAGACAGATTAGGAAGTCTATCATTGCCAAAGATGTGGTATAGTTGATAGAGTTACTGAGATGGGTTACTAGCCACATTGCCGAGCGTGGTCTACAGCCTACATGGGTCACGATGCATTCTGAGCCTATAATGAAGGCTTCCCTCTCATTTCCGGCCAAGTTTCCGTGGTCCATAATTAGAGCTCATATCCGACCGAGCTTGATAGATAATGTGATTACATTGGAGTGACCAGTTTTATTGGCCAGTATCTTAGCTGGCTATGACATCGATTAGGCACGACTTATCAGAGCAGATACGTGAGTCGGCACTCAGGAGGACCATGTGCATACAATTCCCAGTTCTGATCTATAGACTCTACATAGAGGCAAAGGTGGAGGTATCGCTTCAGATAGATCCCATGGTCATGGCCCTCCATACTATTGATCCCAGCAAGTTCAAGAATGATGAGAACCCCGTGGCACTTCAGAGGACAAAGCCTTCTCTCATGGCAGAGCCATTCATCCCAGAGCCGCAGGTTGTAGGTTGGACGACTGCCGCCACTTTTACTCCAGCTGCTACTATGGATGAGGGACCACAACAGACTATGGAAGTCGACATTGAGATGGGTCCCACCACAACTGCACTTCACCAGACACATCTACATGACCGATTCCTTCCGCGGGCATGCCTATTATGTCGGTTATTGCTTTTCAGTCCATAGTGCAGAGATTATCATGGATAAAGGCTCAGTTGTCTCAGTTTATGTGGCAGATTAGGCCCTGGGTCGAGCAAACCGTTGAGGAGTCGGAGGCACGATGCAAGGCATTCACCACTTCTACAGTTGACCAGGTATTGCTACAGTGGATGCCCATGTCAATGCCTTCGAGGAAAGAGTCCAGAAGAGACTAGCCGATGTACGACCGGCGGACTTGTCAGCCTTTCATGAGGAGTTGAAGAAATATAAGGCTGAATTGACTTCATCATTAGTAGCTTATACTTACAATCCCTTAGCCTACACCTGTAGATGAGACGCTATTTTATCTATTTGATTCAGAGGATCCACCAGCGCATGCTCCCTAAAAGAGCCCCATTGAGGATGATGATGCAGTGAAGTAGCAGGTGCACTAGAAGACCTCCGCAGTTGATGAGGAAGTGGACGAGGATACGTTTGGGCTTATCTTGAGGGTATCGAGAGAAGAAGAAGGGCGTAGAAAAGCCTAGGAGCGAGATAGATTGTTAGATATCGGCTCATCTAGTGCGGCTACGGCGTGGACTACCCCTTCGGAGAGAGGTGATCAGAGGCAGCCAGAGACCGGTGCTTAAGCACCATTATATGTTTGATTTTTGACCCCTTATGCTTATTTTAATTTTGTATTGTACATTGAGGACAAGTATATTCTTTTTGGTGGGGTGTGGATGGCTATGGACTAGGGTGAAGCCTGAGTAGCTTTTAGTCCATAGCTACCCTAATTTTTGATCTTAAGGTTTTCTTGCCTGTGTTCTTTTGCCTCGTGGATATTTTATTTTTTGTTGAACCGACATATTTAGGAGTTTTAGATAATATTTGTAGTATATGGTTTTTAAACTTATGGCATGTATCATGTTTTGATGATTTATGAAATATCTTAAAAAGTTGGTATCCATCAAAATTTTGTTGATCAGTAGTTATGTTGCAATCATGCATGTTTTAATGCTTTGGCAATGTTTGTTCTAATTAAGTGAAGGCAAGTTGATTCTTGAAGCATTAGCTCTGAGTCTTAATTGGCTATGTGTGCAATGTCATGTGCTTGTGAGCTAATTTTGTTGTATTCATGCATTGTGTACCGATTCAGAACTTTCCCAATTACTTTGAGTTGGACTAGCAATTGTTTGGGTTAGGAAGGGATTTTAGACCCTTGTTTATTGAATTAGTCTGCTTTTGCATAAATAACTAACCAAATGAAAGAATTCATCCCTTGTTCCAAATGTTTAAGGAACTCATCCCTTGTTCCAAATGTTTGAGCCCTATATGCACCATTTCTTTCTTAACAGCTAATTAGCCTAGCCTTTGTCACTGCCCAAGTCTAGGGCCTAGACGTGAAATGACAAATGGGACCCCAAACAAGCCTCTTAGCATATCATTTACACATCCTTGGTCGCGGAAGCAATTAAATAACAACATGAGAGTATGAATAGGGAAAAGGGGACTAAGGGAAATCTTTAATAACTTAAATCATCAAAGAGTCAAAGCTCAAAGCATAATTACATCACTTGTCCAACAACACCCCTACACATGGAATTGAGCGGGAGCCATGACACTTTTCGGGCTCACCCTCATAGTCGTAAGCATCTAAACAAAGAAAAGAGTCTTTATATAACATAAGATCGATAGCTATTGTCCTCGGAGTTGAGGACTCACAAAACTTGCTTCAAGAGATATTACTAGCCATGTGGAGGAGGAACATGATCAAGTGGAGCTCCAGTTCCTACATGGTAACATCATGTAGGCATAGAGTATGCGTTAATACATTTGAATGTACTAAGTATATGGGATGCAATGCAACAAGAGATAGACAACAATCAAAATGCATAATCATAAGCAAGAGAGAGTATATTAGCAACATGGCATGCATGATCAATGCTTGAGCAAAACATGCTTAGATAGAACATAATACATGTGTAGGAAGATACCATCATTATAGACCAAGAACATAATACTTGGAATCCAAGGCCTAGCACCCCCTTGGAAGGTGATTGATGTATCTACCCTTCAATTGGTAGTACAGGCCTAGCACCTCCTGAGAAGGTGGTCAAGCTATATACCGCTCAACATGGTAGTACGGGTCTAGCACCCCCCGACAAGGGGGTCAAAGTATATACCACTCAACATGGTAGTATAGGCCTAGCACCCTCGGCAAGGTGATTGAGGCATAACACCCCCTCAACAAGATGTGGTCAACTTGCAACACTATAGATACTTTTCATGAATTCAACATATACATACATTCCTTTCATTATCATAAAGTCATTTGACTCATAGTCTATGCAATAGACCTTCAATAACTCAAAAACCCTTAACAGGACATTTTATCAAACACTTGGCGGGCGTGTAATGCTAGTTTAAAATCACGCAATTCAAGAGTGAAATTATGTGAGAAAACCTAGTGTAAATCCACCCACCAACACTTGGTAATACCCTTACGAAAGATACATTAAAACCCTCACCAAGTTTCATGGTAAATCATAGAGTCATAGCTCAAAACATGCTTAAACAATCAACATTTCATAAAATCCCAACATAGTTCATAGTCAAATTCATAGTAAGAAGTACCCATAGATAAATCAACTGAAAAACATGTAATTTGCATAGAAAGGAAGGTTGGGTACCATGGGGAAAGGACCCAATGGTTGAAACCCACATACCTCAACTTTGTATATTCCTTTGATGAAGATTTGAATGAGAACTTAAAGTTTGCATCAATTCCTTAAAATCCGAACGTGAGTTTGGGACACTTGAATTGGATGAAATATTTGGCCAAGTGTTAGAGAGGATTTTGGGGAATGTCTTGACTGATATGGGGTTAAAAATGACTAAGTATAGGTGTTTTTACGCATAGGAAGGCTTAGGACCAAGAGCCCAAAGCCTTAGGCCGAAATAAAAAAACTGGCAACAAGACACACTACTCCGCGATGACTCCAAGATGGACTGCCACTAGAAGTTGAAATTTTTGGAAAACAAAATTTTGATACGGTTGCTCTAAAATTGCGGTTATACTCATTTCCCACTCAATTTTTCCTCCTGATCATGAAAATAAAGTTGAATTTTTGATATGACACACGGATTTTGAGATATATGGAATTATGATTATGAGCATTTTCAAGGCACATTTTCGGGCACTTTTTGTGGCGTTTCAGCCTTGTTTAGCGAAATACCAGTGAGATTGACTCTGGTCTCTTCTTGAACATTATGAAACTTAGTTGAGGAGAAAGTCTAAGTTGAGGGTTGCTACCTAAAAGTATTCCTGGTGTGGGGATTTGATATTGTATACTTCACCGCAGGCTAAAAGCCTAAGTTGAGCGTAGCCTATGTTGTGGTATAATAGCAAAAATGAGGTGGTGAGTTAGGAATAAGAGAAAGAATAGAATGTCATGTACCAGCTGAAAAGAAAAAGAGAAAAGATGTCTTAGACTGAGTTGAAAAAGCAAAATGAACTGAAAATAAGCCACAAGCTGAAAAATGAAGAGAAAATATCCGGAGAAGCTTGAAACTGAAGAAAAAAAAGAGAATAAGTTGAGAATGGTTGAGTTGGTGAGGTAAAAGTGTTGAAAAACATCGTTCAAGGTTGGCCCTTAGTCACTAATTTTCCAAAATATCATACCAAAGCCCTATGAGCCTATGTTATAAGCTTATTAAGCCCTAAAATGATCCTAATTCAATACTCAACAGTCCGTATTATAAGTGTATGAGCAAGCCTATGGTACTGGTCATCATGCATGAATCTCATTTGTGAGAGTGAATATGCTTGAACAGTCCCATGATCAACTTTTGAAAGCATTATTGAGTGTTAAAAGGGTCTTCTTTTCTGTGAGGGCATTGTCGTGCCCCATTTTATCTCGCAATAAGACAGAAACCTGGATGATGTCGTTGCAATGACTCTTTTGGGATTTGATTAAGGTTCATTAGGACACCATTCCAAGTCTAAGACTATGCCAAAGGTCTGAATCACCAGAGAATGGGTAAGGATACAAGTTACCTCGAGAGGTGGTGTTAGGCACCAATCGAGGTCCACAAATGTGGGTCCCGACCATATCTCTTATTTGGTGGGGGTTGCAAATAAGGTCTCTTATATTTTAGGAAGTTATATTAATTAGATCTAAGTGGTAATGAAAAAAAAAATTAAACAAATAAGTGAGGAAGATAAAAAAATAAATAAACTACCCCAAATAATTAAAAAGCAAACAAGAGCGAGAAACTTAAACTAAGCGATATTAATTCCACTCGGATCAGTTTACTCAACTTTATTTCGGACGACAAAATTGCTACTTTAGCTCGCATGGATTATTTAAGCCCAAGGATGAAACCAAGGTTTGTCCTATTAAAGCTTGAGTTTAGAGTCATCATTTCCGAGGGTCCTATATACCCCTACTCCCTTCCTAAGTTGATTTATTTATTTTACCTTAAAGGTGCACCACAAAAAATGAAAAACGTCTAATCGTTTCCTAAAGTGCCTATCGTCCCATCTTATGGTCCAAGAGGCATTGGACTATTCTAGTTTTGGTAGTTCTAGATTAAAAAGGAATTTAGGGCTCCTATAGGACCTCGCATCAAACAAAACACAAAGGACTAGCACTTAGCAAGTAGAATCTCAAATATGCATCCAAAGAATTATCTAACATGCTTGAAAACACAAACAAAAGTGCAACAATACATTGTGTGTGCATCACAAAAGAAGATTTTCTATAGGCATGATTTTCTAAAAAAGAGAACACTGGACGACATAACTTAACTTTAAAAAAAACATCATTTATTATTCAAATTCCTATAAGCATGCTTTCTTGTCAAAATATTTGAACTTAAGCATGATCTCTAAGCAATGAAATATTACATTCCTATAGGCATGTTCTCTAAAGCAAATATTTGAACTTAAGCATGATTTCTAAGAAATGAAATATTACATTCCTATAGGCATGTTCTCTAATGCAAATATTTGAATCTAAGCATGATTTCTAAGCACTGAAATATTAATATCCTATAGGCACGTTCTCTAATGCAAATATTTGAGCCTAAATATGATTTCTGAACAATGAAATAGTAATATTAAGTTCCTATAGGCATGTTCTCTAATGAGAATATTTAAACCTAAGCATGATTTCTAAATGAGATGTCATTAAACATGATTCCTAACATGTGGAAAATTTAAAAACTTATAGTCATGATATCTAGGGCACATATAAAACACACTTAAATAAAAAATAACCTATAGACAGAACATCAAGTTTAAAGAAAATAATACTCGTGACACCTATAGGTGTAATATCAAAAACAACAATCAATTCATCTAGAAAGAACTTATTAGAATCCTTTTCAGATTAAGTATTGACTTTCCTAGACCTTTTAATAGATAAACAACTAAAACCTAAGTCAAGATTTGCCTAAAAATAATGTCAAACAAAACAGCAGAAAAAATGACAGAAAACAATTAGCACATAGATCCCTTCCCCCCTTTAAACTAGATACCCGATTTTCACTGTATTTGTTACATCATTTTCCAAAACATAAAATACAAAAACAAAATTAAAAGAACTTCAAAGGTCCTCCTCCTCCAGGTGACTCTTCCCCCATCTTGAACTTGAAATTCAACTTCCTACTAAAAGAAAAATAGAGATGCAGCAATATATGACAGAAATAATTAACATAAAAAAAGAACTAACCGATTAATGAAATAATAAATAGAAAGACCCGATAGCAAACCAAAAGCAGGAGAATCTTTCTCTTTCCTGGTTCTTTTTTCAGAGAGGAAGAAACAAAGGAAGAAGGCTTCTTGTGGTGAGAATTCTGTAAGGTGTGTGTCGTGTGTAATTCTTTTTCGTATTAAGAGATGTATGTGAGAAATGTGTGTGGTGTAATCTGTCTGTTCCTTTGAATGAGAAGGTTTGTTTATATAGTGAATTGTGGGCAGATTAGTGAAAGGAAAACAATCCACATTTAGCCAAGTAAATCAATCAAGGCAAGTGATTGAATCAATTAGAAAAAATTTACCAAAATAAGAGAAGTAAGAATCTGTTAAGATTTTAATATGTTAGGGAGTAAATGCACATGTTAAACTTGTCACAAATAACAGGATACTACTCTATTTTGTATCAAGTAATGACATCTAATTAGAGAAAATTAGATTGAGTAGCAAATTATGATACAATTTATAAGTATCAAAAATCAACTAAAATAAAATTAGACACATTATATCATAATTAAGCCAGTACCTATAATGTATTAATTCAAAAGAAATCAATATGATAGTAGTCAAATTTATTTGTACAACATGAAATTTCAAAAGTTAAACATGTAAATCTGTTTTAATTCTGAGGGAAAATCATGAATCATAACCATAAGGACCAGAATGTAATCTCACTTTACAGGAATATTTTAGAGGAGAATTAACACCTCAATTCATAATATTTGCATCAGAAATCATAGTAGCTAAATCCAAGAAACAACTATAGCAACTCAAAATTTTACACAAGAACATACCAATCTTCAATCTGATTTAATTATTTTTGAAGGGATGAAATCAAAGAAATCAGAAAGAATTAGAAACACACATTAGGCTAATTATAAAAAAAGGTGAAATAAAAAAGGAGGACCACACTCGAAGAAAAATGGGGTATTCTGATAAATAGGAGAAGAATAGTGACTCAAAAACCTCTTAAAACACTGCGCTTATATAGAACTCCACATCCGAAATCATGAACTTTTCGCGTGTTTGCTTTGCTGGTGGTTGCGTGGTGTTTTCCAGTGAAAACAGGGGTCGTGGTCATTGCCGTAAGAGGAGAGAACGGAGAGAGAGGGTGGCGGCTGACTAGTTTGGAGGAAATGAGGAGGGAGGCAGCAGAGGAAGGGCCACCGGTAATGGCGTTTCGCCAAAGAAGAGTTCAAAGATATAGAGAGAGAGAGAGAGAGAAAGAGGCGACCATGGCTGCTGGCTTTGGTCTCAACAATGAGGGAAAAAAAGAATAAAAGTTAGGGGTTTAGGGGGGTATTAGTTTAATTTAGGAAAATTAAATTAGAGAATAAATTTTAGCTATTGCATAAAAAGGTGAACGGACAAGATTAAATCTGAATTTAATTGGAATAAAATTAAATTGAGGAGTTTAAAAATTAAGCTACAAATTGAGTTAATTAGGCCAAAATTGAAAGAAACTGTAACATAATTGGTTAGAACAGAAATAAATTATAAAAAATGGACTAGAATTGAAATGATTTGGATCAAAAAGACTAAGAATTAAACAAATTGGTATGAAATTGAATAGATTCTCATCTAATTAAAAATAATATACGCACAAATGAAATATCTAATATTTTAAAAAAATAATAACTTTTACATAATCTATAATAACTGTATAAAAAATATTAAAATATTATTATTCTTAAACCAAAAATTAATAAAAATGGTAAACATTATGTTTAAAAATATAACACACTATAGCAATAATAATGTGTATATTACTAATACTTAAGTTAAAAAATGATAATAAATAATAAAAATAATAATATTACTACTACTATTATCTACTAAAATAATTGTTATAATAAAGTAAATAATAATAATAATAACAATAATAATAATAATAATAATAATAATAATGAAAGTCATTTATAATTAAAATGCTTTTTTTGAACGTCACAAACAATTTTGAAAGTTAAAAAGTATTAAAAATGCGTAATTATTGGATAAACTTATTTATTTTAAAAAGTTTTAAAACTACTCATTTAATCAAATGACAATCTAAAATGAGTTATAGGTCGGTTAAAATTGGGTGTCAACAGCTGCCCCTTCTTTGCTCAGGAATGAAGGATGAATTGTCAAGCAATGAAAGTTGATGGAGTAGTCGATTTTGTCCGATCAATGAAATATTATTGGAGGGACCAAATAGAACTAAAGGGGTTGTGAAAATATTATGGTCGAGACTTCAATTTCAAGTTGCCTACATATCTCTGGTTATACGAGAATCAGGTCATGTGTAGTTTTGGATTTAGGAACGAATAAAATTCCTAAAGATAAAATTGACAGTGCGAAACTCGAAGTAGGAATGATTAGAAGTGGGAAAGTTAAGGCATAGACGATATTAACGATGCGTCAAGACAAAGTGCGAGGAAGGCATATGTCGAAGTAATTAGGTAGGAACGAAGTATTACATTTAAGATATGAGAGGCCTTTGATACCTGCAATTTCTAATATAACTAAGTGAAAATGGTTAGTGTGTAGATATAGAGATTTACAAACTTAATATACAAATACAAGTGAGATAAGAAATCATATCTCTTTGATGAGGATCACTTAATTCATCCAACATCTAAAAGATGGTGCTTAACCTTGTGTAGTCTCTTGAAGGGTAGAGATTTGACCAATCAACTTCTGAAGGACCATGCTTAGCTTCGGATAGCTTCTTGAATTGTAGAGTTTGACTAATCAACTTCCAAAGGATGCTGCTTAGCTTTGGGTAGCTTCTCGAAAGGTAGAGCTTGACTAATCAACTTCCAAAGAACACTGCTTCGCTTCGGGCAGCTTTTTGAAAGGTAGAGCTTGACTAATCGAGTTCCAAAGAATAGTGCTTGGCTTCGGGCAGCTTCTCGAAAGATAGAGCTTGACCAATCGACTTCCAGAGAATAGTGCTTGACTTCGGGTAGCTTCTTGAATGGTAGAGCTAGACCAACCAACTTCTAAAGGACATTGTTTAGCTTCGAGTAGCTTCTCAAAAGGTAGAGCTTGACCAATTGACTTCCAAAAGACAGTGATTGACTTTGGGTAGCCTCTCAAAAGGTGGAGCTTGACCAATCGACTTCCAAAGGACGATGCTTAGCTTTGGGTAGCTTCTTAAATGGTACAGCTTAACCAATCAACTTCCAAAGGATAATGATTAGCTTTGGGGCAACTTCTCGAAAGGTGGAGCTTGACCAATCGACTTCCAAAGGACAGCTTAGCTTTGGGTAGCTTCTTGAAAGGTATGTTTTACCAATCAACTTCCAAAGGACAATGCTTAGCTTCAGACAACTTCTTGAAAGGTGGAACTTGATCAATTGACTTCTAAAGGGTAGCTTAGCTTCGGATAGATCTTTACCTGTAATTCCTCCAGTCAAAGAAAATTGTAATTTCTAAGAGGGGAGATTGGTTCATGCCCTAACTCATCTTTTTCTTTCCCTTTCGGTCACAGCTTTGTTGTTCTTGAACTTGAACTCAATCTGGATGCCTTGATGAAATTTTTGAGGACCTCTCAAAAATTTCCGCCCTAGTTTGTTGTCATGTCAAGCTTGAGTATGTAGAGATACTTATCAATAGAATTTTGAGATCATCTCAAAAATTCTACCCCAGTTACTCTTGAAAAGGGAGATAGAAAATTTTTATTATGATATGACCGAGCCCCATAGGAGCGCCTACATATCCCTTTTAAATAGGAATCTGGTTAACCGTAGTTCACAAGGGTTCAAGAAAATTGTGTTTTTCTAAAATAGGAATAGAAAATATGTTAATGGTAGACGTTTTTGGTATACTTTGGGCATGAGAAGTAGCATGAGAATATGAGGCATTTGATAGGGCTAAGTAGGTGAGGTTGGCGTATTAATCTTGTGTTGTGGTGGACGCATGTAATATGGATATTGCATGTTTTGGGGAAGAGTGAGATTTGAAGTACTTTCAGGGTATAAGGTAAGATGGGGTAAAGAGAGAGGATTTGTAAAGGTTGTTTGAGGTCTTGATATCATCTCATATTGTACAAGTGGATACTCTTCTCTCAAAATATCTAAATCCTTTTTCTGAGTCGTCATACGAATTGTGTCGTTAATGCCATTACTGTTCTCCATGAAGTAGAGCAAGATGGAAGCAAAAAAGCTTCTTCCAATTGGGAGCTATAGGCACGAATTAACCTTAGGGAGGGGAAAACATATAAAAGAAATTTAAAAAATCAAGTTAGTGACGTAACAATATATAACACAAAGATAAACATAATAATTTTTGAAAAGTAAAATGCCCTAAACGCAAGGAACCTCATTGAGCTAGAGGTAGGCCTAAGACGACAAATAAGTGATTCACGATAACCAATTCAAGGCTTAACTTGTTATTTAGAGTTTAGAGTTAGAGGAGAATTCTAAACCCCTTTTTAACAATATTTAGGCCTGATTAAACTGTCGTGACCACATAGACACATAATATGCAATATTTCATCTTGGAGGGTGATTGGTCCCTTTAGACTTAACAAGGTGGCTACTATTATGTAGATTGACCCATGGGGCCAAACTACCTAGGTTTATACATGCATGACCTAAATTTTGAGGTGGATAACTTTATAATATGTTTCTAAAGAGTGGGTTAGAGACGGATTGGGTGTTCCAATATGAGAAGAACGTGGTCCAACGGTAGTAAGACTATCCACGATTCACCACGCATGTGCTTACTTTCTAAATTTTGGGTTTGAAGAGAAGGCGAGAGAAGTGCAAAGACACGACATCACCTTTAAAAATAAAAAAAGGGTCCTAAGTGGGGGAATGTGTGAACTGAATAACAGTTTATATGAAAGCAATAACATTTAGCAAGTAAAGCAATATTAACATAATTTAAAGTAGTAAATAAATAAAGGGAGGAGAGTTAGATTGGTAGGGATAAGAGAAGGGTGTTAGAGGGAATAAGGGAGGGAGTGTTAGAGGGAATAAAGGAAAGAAAAAGGAAACAAGTTAGTAAGGAGAGATGCGAAATAATAACAATAATGGTAAACAAATAAAATAGGTAAAGCAATTAAGAAAAGCAATTAAAACCACATAAAAGAAGAGACAAGTTATGGTTAGAACATAATATCCCCGCAAAGTCATCATTTTTCTGAGCCCTAATTTTCTTTCCATAAGGCGGGAACCTGGACGACGTCGCGGTAAGGACTCTTTTGGGATTTTGAGGATTTGAAGAGTCGCCACCTAATGAATTAAGGTGAATTAACAAACCATTCTAAGTATAAGACTAAGCCTAAGGTCTGAATCCCCAGAGAACGGGTAAGGATTCAAGTTACCTCGAGAGGAAGGTGTTAGGCACCACTCGAGGTCCACAAATGTAGGTCCCGGCCATTTTTCTTATTTATGTTGGGGTTGCAAATAAGGTCTCTTATATTTTAGGAAGTTATATTAATTAAATATAAGTGGTAACGAAAAAAAAATTAAACAAATAAGTGAGGAAGATAAAGAAATTACTAAAACCTAGCTACCCTAAATAATTAAAAGCAAACAAGAGAGAGAAAAACTAAACTAATGCGATATTAATTCCAGTCGGATTATTTTACTCGGCTTTATTTCGGAAGACAAAATTGTCACTTTAGCTCACATGACTTGTTTAAGCCCAAGGACAAAAACCAAGGTTTGTCCTATTAAAGCTCGAGTTTAGAGTCATCCTCTCTGAGGGTCCTATGTACCCCTATCCCTTTCCTAAGTTGATTTATTTATTTTAACTTAAAAGGCGCACTACAAAAATGAAAAAAAGTCTAATCGTTTTCTAAAGTGCCTATCATCCCATCTTATGGTCCAAGAGGCATTAGACTATTCTAGTTTTGGTGGTTCGAGACTAAAAAGGAATCTAAAGCTCCTATATGACCTCATGTCAAATAAAACACAAAGGATTAGCACTTAGCAAGTAGAATCTCAAATATGCATCCAAAGAATTATCTAACATGCTTGAAAACACAAACAAAAGTGCAACAATACATTGTGTGTGCATCACAAAAGAAGATTTTCTATAGGCATGATTTTCTAAAAAAGAGAACACTGGACGACATAACTTAACTTTAAAAAAAACATCATTTATTATTCAAATTCCTATAAGCATGCTTTCTTGTCAAAATATTTGAACTTAAGCATGATCTCTAAGCAATGAAATATTACATTCCTATAGGCATGTTCTCTAAAGCAAATATTTGAACTTAAGCATGATTTCTAAGAAATGAAATATTACATTCCTATAGGCATGTTCTCTAATGCAAATATTTGAATCTAAGCATGATTTCTAAGCACTGAAATATTAATATCCTATAGGCACGTTCTCTAATGCAAATATTTGAGCCTAAATATGATTTCTGAACAATGAAATAGTAATATTAAGTTCCTATAGGCATGTTCTCTAATGAGAATATTTAAACCTAAGCATGATTTCTAAATGAGATGTCATTAAACATGATTCCTAACATGTGGCAAATTTAAAAACCTATAGGCATGATATCCAGGACACATATAAAACACACTTAAATAAAAAAAGAACCTATAGACAGAATATCATGTTTAAAGAAAACAATAATCGTGACACCTATAGGCATGATATCAAAAAAAAAATGAATTCATTTAGAAAGAAGTTATTAGAATCCTTTTTAGATTAAGTGCTGGTTTTCCTAGACCTTTTTACAGATAAACAATTAAATCCTAAGTCAAGATTCGCCTAAAAATAATGTCAAATAAAATAGTACAAAAAAAAACAATTAGCACGTTGATCCCCCCCCCCCCCCCCCCCTTAAAACTAGATTGCCGATTTTTGCAATATTTGTTACATCATTTTGCAAAACATAAAATACTAAAAAAAATAATTAAAAGAACTTCAAAGGTCCTTCTCCTCCCGTTCCAAGTGACTCTTCCCATCTTGCACTTGATATTCAAGTTACTGCTAAAAGAAAAACAGAGAAGCAGCAATATATGACAGAAATAATAAACATAAAAAAAAGTACTAACCGATTGATGAAACAATAAATAGAAAGACCCGATAGCAAACCAAAAACAAGAGAATCTTTCTCTTTCTTGGTTCTTCTTTTTTCAGAGAGGGAGAAACAGAGGCAGAAACAGAGGAAGAAGGTTTATTGAGAATTCTGTAAGGTGTGTGTCGTGTGTAATTTTTTTCGTGTCAAGAGATGTATGTGAGAAACGTGTGTGATGTAGTCTGTCTGTTCTTTTGAATGAGAAGGTTTGTTTATATAGTAAAATATGGGCATATTAGTGAAAGGAAAATAGTCCACATTTAGCTAAGTAAATCAATCAAAGAAAGAGAGTGAATCAATTAGACAAAATTTACCAAAATAAGAGATGTAAGAATCTGTTAAGATTTTAATAAGGTAAGGGAATAAATTCACATGCTAAACTTGCCACAAATAACAGGATATTGCTCAATTTTTGTCACAGCCCAACCTAGGGTTGTGATCAGTGCCCCATAGGGACACCTTGACACGTACTAACCTGAAATTCCCAATCTAGCCGACCTGGAAACCTGCCGGAATTTCGGCAGAG